>SJXQ01004548.1:230744-250970 GCA_006408695.1 Aepyceros melampus
CTGGCTTACTTCACTCTGTATAATCGGCTCCAGCGTCATCCACCTCATTAAAACTGATTCAAATGTATTCTTTTTAATAGCTGAGTAATACTCCATTGTGTATATGTACCACAGCTTTCTTATCCATTCATCTGCTGATGGACATCTAGGTTGCTTCCATGTCCTGGCTATTACAAACAGTGCCGCGATGAACATTGGGGTACACGTGTCTCTTTCAATTCTGGTTTCCTCGGTGTGTATGCCCAGCAGTGGGATCGCTGGATCATAAGGCAGTTCTATTTGCAATTTTTTAAGGAATCTCCACACTGTTTTCCATATGTTGTTTCTTGAGGTAGGATTGTATAGTTATAAACTTCCCTCAACCACTTATTCTTAATTATACCTGAAACTTAATGCTTAGTGCTTAAATACCTACTCAAACCAATTCCACTCCTGACAATCAGATTTTATACTTATGTACTTCTCTCTTCCTCTAAGATACTTCATAGATGAATGGAAATCATAAAATGCAAAAGGACTATAAGAGATTGGGATAAAATAAATACATTCAGGTCTTACAAATTGAGGAAGGCTTTCTTATCTCTCCTTGCTATTCTTTGGAACTCTGCATTCAAATGGGTATATCTTTCCCTTTTTAGGAAAGCATCACTATGAAGCTACAAAGCTACTACAAAGCTAGTGGAGGTGATGGAATTCCAGTGGAACTATTTCAAATCCTGAAAGATGATGCTGTGAAAGTGCTGCACTCAATATGCCAGCAAATGTGGAAAATTCAGCAGTGGCCACAAGACGGAAAAGTCAGTTTTCATTCCAATCTCAAAGAAAGGCAATGCCAAAGAATGCTCAAAGTACTGCACAATTGCACTCATCTCACATGCTAATAAAGTAATGCTCAAAATTCTCCAAGCCAGGCTTCAACAATACGTGAACCGTGAACTTCCAGATGTTCAAGCTTGTTTTAGAAAAGGCAGAGGAACCAGAGATCAAATTGCCAACATCCGCTGGATCATGGAAAAAGCAAGAGAGTTCCAGAAAAACATCTATTTCTGCTTTACTGACTATGCCAAAGCCTTTGACTGTGTGCGTCACAATAAACTGTGGAAAATTCTTCAAGACATAGAAATGCCAGACCACCTGACCTGCCCTTTGAGTAATCTGTATGCAGGTTAGGAAGGAATAGTTAGAACTGGATATGGAACAATAGACTGATTCCAAATAGGAAAAGGACTACATCAAGGCTGTATATTGTCACCATGCTTATTTAATTTATAAGGGAAAGCTCACCCCTGTGGGCTGGATGAAGCACAAACTGGAATCAAGATTGCCAGGAGAAATATCACTAACCTCAGATATGCAGATGACAGTATCCTTATGACAGAAAGCAAAGGACTAGAGAGCTTCTTGATGAAAGTGAAAGAGGAGCGTGAAAAAGTTAGCTTATAGAACAATCTTTTGGACTCTGTGGGAGAGGGCGAGGGTGGGATGGTTTGGGAGAATGGCACTGAAACATGTATAATATCATATATGAAATGAATTGCCAGTCCAGTTTCGATGCAAGATACTGGATGCTTGGGGCTGGTGCACTGAGATGACCCAGAGGGATGGTACAGGGAGGGAGGAGGGAGAGGGGTTCAGGATGGGGAACACATGTATACCTGTGCCGGATTCATGTTGATGTATGGCAAAACCAATACAATATTGTCAAGTAATTAACCTCCAACTAAAATAAATAAATTTATATTAAAAAAATAAATAAAAACTCAACATTCAGAAAACGAAGATCATGGCATCCAATCCGATCACTTCATGGCAATAGATGGAGAAACAGTGGAAACAGTGGCAGACTTTATTTTCTTGGGCTCCAAAATCACTGCAGATGGTGACTGCAGCCATGAAACTAAAAGATGCTTGCTCCTTGGAAGAAAAGTTATGACTAACCTAGACAGCACATTAAAAAGCAGAGACATTACTTTGCCAACAAGGGTCCATCTAGTCAAGACTATGGTTTTTCTAGTAGTCATGTATGGATGTGAGAATTGGACTATAAAGAAAGCTGAGTGCTGAAGAATTTATGCTTTTGAACTGTGGTGTTGGAGAAGACTCTTGAGAGTCCCTTAGACTGCAAGGAGATCCAACCAGCCCATCATAAAGGAAATCAGTCCTGGGTGTTCATTGGAAGGACTGATGCACCGAAGCTGAAACTCCATTACATTGGCCACCTGGTGCAAAAAGGTGACTCATTTGAAAAGACCTTGATGCTGGGAAAGATTGAAGGCAGGAGGAGGAAGGGATGACAGAGGGTGAGATGATTGATGATTTGACCAACTCAATGGACATGAGTTTGAATAAACTGGGAATTGGCGATGGACAGGGAGGCCTGGTGTGCTGGAGTCCTTAGAGTCCCCAAGAGTCAGACATGCCTGAACAACTGAACTGAAGGTCCTACAGGCACTTATTGCATACAAATCACCATTCCTGAGGGGAAACATTTTCTCTTATGATTCTCAAAAAAAAACAAAAACAAAAAAAAAAACACACATCCTACTTGTGGAATAAAACTTACAAATGCCCTACACTGTAATCTTATTGTTGGTTGAGTTTTCAGTTTCCTACACTGGATTTTAAGCCTTTTCTAGCAATGGTTAAGATAGTCTTATGCATTTGTAATAAACAGTGATAGCTCCTTTAAATTGTAGGTTTTATTAATTCAATCAGTAAATATTTATTAAGAAGGTGCAAAAAATGTCTTCATTATAGAGACCAAAAAAACAAAAACAAAAACAGAATCCTGCTCTGGTAGAACCTACCTTCTGGCAAGAGTACAGTGGTCATGAGGTGAAGATGATAAATAACTAAATAATTACTGTTTTTAATTAATGTGTTGCAATGTGATAAGTATTATGGAAAAAAAATAAATGTAGAGCTGGGGTAATATGAATCAGAAAAACAGGACAGTAGGAGTTTGCAATTTTTTAATAGTGTTTTTCCTGTAATTGAGATCTAATCTTAATGCATTATGGTCAGAAAAGATGCTTGGGATGATTTTAATTTTTTTGAATTTATCAAGGTTAGCTTTATGGCCCAGAATGTGATCTATCTTGGAGAAGTTTCCGTGAGCACTTGAGAAAAAGGTGAAATTCATTGTTTTGGGGTGAAATGTTCTATAGATATCAATTAGGTCTAACTGGTCTATTATATCATTTAAAGTTTGTGTTTCTTTGTTAATTTTCTGTTTAGTTGATCTGTCCATATATGTGAGTGGGGTATTAAAGTCTTCCACTATTATTGTGTTATTGTTAATTTCCCCTTTCATAGTTGTTAGCATTTGTCTTACATATTGCGGTGCTCCTATGTTGGGTGCATATATATTTATAATTGTTATATCTTCTTCTTGGATTGATCCTTTAATCATTATGTAGTGGCCTTCTTTGTCTCTTCACAGCCTTTGTTTTAAACTCTATTTTATCAGATATGAGTATTGCCACTCCTGCTTTCTTTTGATCTCTATTTGCATGGAATATCTTTTTCCATGTTGTGAACATAAGCCTCATAGAGAAGTGACACATGAGAAAACCTTTCATGGAGTTGTATGAGCCAAGCAGGTTGGAGAGGAGGAAGGATGTAACATCCACATAGAGCTAACATCCACATAGAGCATAGTGTGAAGACCTAAAGAATACAGCATGACTGAAATGTTAGAGTGACATAAGAAAGATCAATGTAGCTTGACCAAAGTTAGGAATAGGAAGAAATAAGATCAGGGAGGTAATTTAGGAGAAGACTATACAGGCTTGATAGGCCATTAATACAAACTTGACTTTGTCTATGAGGAAAGTGAGTCATTGCTGAATTTTGATAGATAAATGCTTCACTCCTTTTGTATCTAAGGATACTCTTAGCATTTGGGACCAATATGGTAGAAAAGGGATCATGTTTACCTTCCACTGCCCCCCAAATCTGGATAATCGTATTATCAAATCATCATAATACATAAAACAAAAAACTTTACAACACTAGACACAATACAATGACAAATAGTGATCAATGAAAAATGGAAAGCAAATGAGGTGAGCCCAGCTACTGCACTAGCTCAGTGAATTGACAAATTTGGACCAAGCATCAGTGAGCTATGGCAAAAATTCAGGAGACCCGATATATTTGTAAAGCATTCCACTAAAATGGAAAAGGGATACGGAAAACAAGAAAACAAAAAAGCCTACAGTTTCCAAATTTGATAAAATGCAGAATGTAATGAATCCAAGAAGCACAGTAAAACCCAAGAGAGAAATGTTATAAAATGTTATATTGACACATAGTTTTCAAGTTTCTAGAAGCCAACGAAAATTTAAAGATTGTAGACATCCAGATATAATTAGGCACAGAGAGACAAAGATTAAAATAACAATTGATTAGCCAATCTCTCACTAGAAAAAATGCAAATGAGGATACAGTAGAACATATTTTAATCTTGAAATAAAAGAAAAATAAACTAAAATTCTATACCCAGTTGAAATATTAATATAATTCCTAAAGGTGAGCAATATAAAGACTTTTTCAGATAAACATAAGTATTCGTTACTGGCAGACCTATATTACAAACATTTTTTAAAAAGTCATTCACATAGAAGGAAAATATCATCAGATGAAGGCAAAATCTATGAACAGGAATGAGGACCATTGAAATGATAACTGTGTATAAACATTTAAGGAAAAAAGATATCAATTTTATACACACTCTTTCAGATATCTAAACAAAGTGACATTTTCCCAACTCATTTGAAATTACAGATACTAAAAACAAATTCATTATAAGAACACTGTATCCAATAATCTATAAAAGGTTAATGCATAATAATCAATTGAAATGCAAAGATGAGTTTGCTCTGGAAATTAATAGTGTAATGCATCATTTTAATTCATTAATAATTAAAATAATAAATGAACATCTTAATAGATACAGAAAAACATTGACAAAATCCAACATTAATCTCTAGAAAAAACAAAAAGCCTCTCAGAAAATTAGGAATGGAAATGAATTTCTTAAAACAGTATGATAAAGGTAATTTGTGACATTATTCTTAAAACTAAATTATTTTACTTTTTAGGATATCTTTAAAATTATTAAATAACTTAAATTGCATTCATCTCAATTGCACTCATTTCACACACTAGGAAAGAAATGCTTAAAATTCTCCAAGCCAGGCTTCAGCAATACGTGAATGGTGACCTTCCAGATGTTTAAGCTGGTTTTAGAAAAGGCAGAGGAACCAGAGATCAAATTGCCAACATCTGGTAGATCATTGAAAAACAAGAGAGTTCCAGAAAAATATCTATTTCTGCTTTATTGACTATGCCAAAGCCTTTGACTGTGTGGATCACAAGAAACTGTGGAAAATTCTGAAAGAGATGGGAATACCGGACCACCTGAGCTGCCTCTTGAGAAACCTATATGCAGGTTAGGAAGCAACAGTTAGAACTGGACATGGAACAACAGACTGGTTCCAAATAGGAAAAGGAGTACATCAAGGCTGTATAATGTCACTCTGCTTATTTAACTTTTATGCAGAGTACGTCGTGAGAAATGCTGGGCTGGAAGAAGCACAAGCTGGGATCAAGATTTCCAGTTCAGTTCAGTTCAGTCGCTCAGTCGTGTCCGACTCTTTGCGACCCCATGAATCGCAGCACACCAGGCCGCCCTGTCTATCACCAACTCCCAGAATTCACTCAGACTCACGTCCATTGAGTCCGTGATGCCATGCAGCCATCTTATCCTCGGTCGTCCCCTTCTCCTCCTGCCCCCAATCCCTCCCAGCATCAGGGTCTTTTCCAATGAGTCAACTCTTCGCATGAGGTGGCCAAAGTACTGGAACTTCAGCTTTAGCATCTTTCCTTCCAAAGAAACCCAGGGTTGATCTCCTTCAGAATGGACTGGTTGGATCTCCTTGCACTCCAAGATTTCCAGGAGAAATATCAATAACCTCAGATATGCAGATGACACCACTCTTACGGCAGAAAGTGAAGAGTTAAAAAGCCTCTTGATGAAAGTGAAAGAGGAGAGTGAAAAAGTTGACTTAAAGCTCAACATTCAGAAAACAAAGATCATGGCATCCAGTCCCATCACTTCATGGCAAATAGATGAGGAAATGGTGCAAACAGTGTCAGACTTTATTTTTCTGGGCTCCAAAATCACTGCAGATGGTGATTGCAGCCATGAAATTAAATGATGCTTATTCCTTGGAAGAAAAGTTATGACCTACCTAGACAGCATATTGAAAAGCAGAGACATTACTTTGTCAACAAAGGTCTGTCTAGTCAAGGCTATGGTTTTTCCAGTGGCCATGTATGGATGTGAGTGTTGGACTATAAAGAAAGCTGAGCACAAAGAATTGATGTTTTTGAACTGTGGTGTTGGAGAAGACTCTTGAGAGTCCCTTAGACTGCAAGGAGATCCAACCAGTCCATCATAAAGGAAATCAGTCCTGGGTGTTCATTGGCAGGACTGATGCTGAAGCTGAAACTCCAATACTTTGGCCATCTGATGTGAAGCACTGACTCATTTGAAAAAACCCTTATGCTGGGAAAGATTGAGAGCAGGAGGAGAAGGGGACGATAGAGGATAAGATGGTTGGATGTCATCACTGACTCAATGGACGTGGGTTTGGGTGGACTCCAGGAGTTGGCGATGGACAGGGAGGCCTGGCGTGCTGTGGTTCATGGGGTCTCAAAGAGTCAGACACGACTGAGAGACTGAATTGAATACTTAAATTACTTAGTTTGTAAAAATAACAATTTCATTATCTTCCTCTAATTCCCATGAGAAATATGAATAACTTCAGATATGCAGATGATACCACCCTTATGACAGAAAGTGAAGAGGAGCTAGAAAGCCTCTTAATGAAGGTGAAAGAGGAGAGTGAAAAAGCGGCTTAAAACTCAACATTCAAAAAATGAAGACCATGGCATCCAGTCCCACTATTTCAGGGCAAATAGATGGGGAAACAATGGAAACAGTGACAGGCTTTATTTTCTTGGGCTCCAAAATCACTGCAGATGGTGACTGCAGCCACAAAATTAAAAGACACTTTCTCCTTGGAAGAAAAGCTATGAAAAACCTAGACAGCATATTAGAAAGCAGAGACATTAATTTGCCAACAAAGGTCCATCTAGTCAAGGCTATGGTTTTTCCAGTAGTCATGTATGGATGTGAGAGTTGGACTATAAAGAAATCTGCGGGCTGAAGAATTGATGCTTTTGAACTGTGGTGTTGGAGAAGACTCTTGAGAGTCACTTGGACCGCAAAGAAATCAAACCAGTCAATCCTAAAGGAAATCTACTCTGAATATTCATTGGAAGAACTGATGCTGAAGTTGAAACTCCAATACTTTGGTCACCTGATGCAGAGAGCTGACTCATTAGAAAAGATCCTGATACTGGGAAAGATTGAAGGCAGGAGGAGAAGGGGATGACAGAGGATGAGATGTTTGGAGATCATCACTGACTCAATGAACCTGAGTCTGAACAAGCCCCAAGAGATGATGAAGGACAGGGAAGCCTGGTGTGGTGCGGTCCATGGGGTTGGAAAGAGTCAGACTTGACTGAGCAACTGAACAACAACAACAAAATCAGGAACAAGATAAAAATGTTATCCATTCTATTCAACATTGATCTACAGTTTCTACTCAGTGCAGTAAATAAAATAAAAATGATTGAGAATGGAAAGTATTAATATTAAATTAATAAGAATTTAAACTCCTGCGCTTCCCTGGTGGCTCAGTGGTAAAGAATACCACCTCAGTGGTAAAGAATCCACATCAAGACATGTGCTTAATCCCTGGTCTGGGAAGATCCCGCATGCTGTGGAGCAACTAAGCTTTTGTACCACAACTATTGAACCTGTGCTCTGAAGCCCAGGAACTGCAACTACTAAGCTTGTGTGCCCTAGAGCCATGCTCTGCAACAAGAGATGCTACCACAATGAGAAGCCTGCACGCTGCAAGTAGAGAGTAGCCCCTGCTCCCTGTAACTAGAGAAAGGCTCACAGCAACAAAGACCCAGCACAGCATAAATAAATACATAAAATTAATTTAAAGAAAGAATTAAAACTCTCTGTGATGACACAGGAGAGTGGGATGGGAGTCAGGAGGGAGACTCAAGAGGGAGGGGATAACTAACATTTGCATTGTTGTTCAGCAGAAACCAACAACACATTGTAAAGCAATTTTCCACCAATTAAGAAATTTAAAAAAAGAATTAAAACTGTCAGTATTCACTGAAAACCTGACTGTCTATGTGAAAAAACTAATGAAATCTATAATATGTAAGTAGGAAAATAAGTGAGTTTAGGAAGCTTATAGGATATAAGCAATTACTGAAATTAAAAAAAAGAAATTGAAGAAAGGCTAAATTTACAGAAATATACTGTGACTTAAAAATAATAGTATATATCTCTAGGACTTTGGTCTTACATGTGATGCCAAAAGCATGGCTCTTAAAACAAGAAATTGGGAAATTGGGCAGCTTATCTTCTAAACACTATTAGGAAAATAAGACAAATAACAGACTGGGAGAATAACCAAGGAAAGTGCATATCTGATAAAGGAACTGAATGCAAAATAGTGAAAAAGTGTTAGTCACTCAGTTGTGTCCAACTCTTTGTAACCCCATGGATTGTAGCCCACAAGGCTCCTCTGTCCATGGAATTCTCCAGGCAAGAACACTGGAGTGGGTAGCGTTTCTCTTCTCTAGGGGATCCTTTCAACCCAGGGATCAAACCTAGGTCTCCTGCATTGTGGGCAGATTCTTTACCATCTAAGCCACGAGGAAAGCAAAAATATGTAAAACTCAAAACTCAACAACATGAAAACAATAAAATAGCAAGTATTTGAAGAGAGGCTTCTCCAAATAAGATACACAAATATCAAATAAACACATGAAATTATGTTCCTTCATCATTATAGCAATGCAAATTAAGCTACAATGAAATATAACTGCACACAGAGTAGAATGACTAAAATTGGAAAGATTAGCTATAGCAAATGCTACATAGGATATTGAGCAACTGGAGCCTTCAAACCCAACCAGTGGGCATGACAAACAACAGAACCAACTTAGAAACTTTTTAGCTGTTCTCAGAAAGCTGTATGTACACAACCATAATATTTAGCCTCTCCACTTATTCTGTTATTTACTCAGTGAAACAATGGCATGTTGTCATGTGAAGACTTGAATTCAAAATCACTTACTGTATGATTCAGCTTGCACAGAATATTACAAAACACAAACTGATCTCAGGGTGTAAATCAATTCAGTGATTGGTTGGAAAAGGAAGAAAGAAAAGAGGAGAGTACCAAGTGGAAATTTCTGAGGGTGGTGGGTACATTTACTGATTTTTGTGATGCTTTTACAAATATATTTTTATGTTAAAATACCTAGTATGTATGGGGTTTCCCTGGTGGCTCAGACAGTAAAGAATCTGCCTGCAATACAGGAGACTTGGGTTCAATCTCTGGGTTGGGAAGATCCCCTGGAGAAAGAAATGGCAACTCACTCCAGTATTGCCTAGAGAATCCCATGGGCAGAGGAGCCTAATGGGTTACAGTCCATGGGGTCACAATTAGTCAGACACAACTGAGCAGTTAAGCACAGAGCACAGCAACACAGCACATGTTAAGGAAGACAAAGGCTGAAGCAAGGATTCCACCCAGAAAAGCAAATTCAGTAGCACACATGAGGAATTACAGTGGTTCAGATCAACATGGAAACACTGGGGATAGAGCATAGTGGTAATATTCTAGATGTTTGTTAAAAGAGCCTGTATGATTTTCTATAGAGTGGATATTGAGTATGAAAGAGAGAAAGGACTCCAAAATAACTTGAGCACTGACTATATATATATGTGTGTGTGTATGTATATTAAATACATATGTATATAATATTACATGGGCTTCTCTTGTGGTTCAGATGGTAAAGAATCTGTAAAGCAGGAGACCAGGCTCAATCACTGTGTTGGGGAGATCTATATACATACGTTATAAATATTACAGACATGAATTTATGTATAGCGTTATGTTGCTGCTGCTGCTAAGTCGCTTCAGTCGTGTCTGACTCTGTGCGACCCCATAGACGGCAGCCCACCAGGCTCCCCAGTCCCTGGGATTCTCTAGACAATTTGGGATTCTCTAGGCAAGAACACTGGAGTGGGTTGCCATTTCCTTCTCCAATGCAGGAAAGTGAAAAGTGAAAGTGAAGTCGTTCAGTCATGTCCAACCCTCAGCGACTTCATGGACTGCAGCCTACCAGGCTCCTCCATCCATGGGATTTTCCAGGCAAGAGTCCTGGAGTGGGGTGCCATTGCCTTCTCCAGTATAGCATTATACATATATATATATATAAGTGTGTGTGTAATACACACACACACACACACACACACACACATATATATGTAAATGGGGCAACTGAATAAGAAAGGTTTTGTTTGGGGGCTCACCAGCAGTTCAGCTTTTGAAAGGTTAATTTTACATGTCACTTAGATACTAAAACTGGGATATTAAGAGGACAGTGGCTATACATGTTTGAAGTTCAGGAGTGAGGCCTTGAATGACAGATGTAAAATTGGCAGTTGTCATAGAAAGACAAAATAGTAATAATAGTAGTCATAATAGCTACTGCATGTATTGAGTGTTTACTAGATCCAGGATAAGTGTTTTAAGCCCATTTCAACCAGTCTTCTCAAAGGCCTGTAATGCCAGTACACTGATTTTGGCCTACATCTTATAGATGAGTAAACTGAGCCTGAAAGCTCTTAAACTGTCCAGAGTGGTAAGTGGAAGAGAAGGAGCACATGATGCATTTCTCTGAAATCAAATTCCTAACCCTTAGACTGTTCTCCTACCTACTGTCAATCATGCATTTCATAGATTGGGATGATGGAGAGATGCATGGACGGATAAAGTATTAAGTCCAAACAAAATAACTGTTAGCAAAAAGCACCAATGTTCTAAGAAGGCAAAGGAGGAGAAATCAATTCTGAAGAAGGAGATTTGAAAAGTCAACCTCAGAGTTAGGACGAGTGCTACAAATAACAGGATGTTTCTGGGTATGAAAAGAGCATGGCAATGTGGGTGACAGGACAGGAAGAGCAATGACTTGAGATGTTAAATGACCTGTCAAGATCAGACAGAGATACAGTGTGAGATGTGGCTGGGCTATAGGGCCACAGACAGAAGTGGTGGGAGGTGCATTTAAAGAGATCTGAGGGAAACCAGGGCTGCCGTGCCTGGCGTGGCATGTGAACACACTTCTCCCAGATCTGCTCTTGCCCACTGCTGGAGATTAAACGAAGGCTGTATAAGTGCCACGTCACCATGCTTAGAGAATGCGATTAAGCAAAATCTGTGACCAAACACCTCTTTAAAACCCAGGGAAGTTCCCCGCAACTATCAATCACTGTCTGTTTATTTATAAAATTAAGAGAATCTGTCACATATAATATGCACCTTTTAAGATTTCCGGTCATACCTTACTGTAACTATAATTACAGGCTTCATTGAAAGGAAAAATGAGATTTTCAAGATCTTACATCTGCTTATTTAGCATAATACTGTACTCTGAGCTAATTCTTTCTTTGTAATGTGACAGATTTTTGCTACATTATAGTATTAATATATGTTAAAATATTTTAGTATATGTTAAATTAATATATTGAATCTTTTAGTAACTAAAATGACCTAAAATTTATTTTTTCCATTTTTAAGATGACAGCACTGAGACCCAAGTAAATGATGAGATCATTAATTTGTGGAAATCAGGGTCATTTTAAAATAATAATTCTTCACTACTCAAATTTTCTCTGACCTGGATTTAACCAAACTGAACTGCAGATTTTTTCCTGTGGTTGAAGCATTATGGAAATTACTTAACCAGGTTCACAATGTATATGGATTGCTTACACATTTTCTGTAGTCTGAAATGGTTGATAAATGAGAACAATTAAATTTAATTTAAATTAAACTGGCTGGTTATTTACTATGCTGGCACATTGCCTTAGATATATACTAGGTTTTTTCTTATGTTTATACAATTACAGATATTGTGTCCTTGAATTGTTTTAATGGCCTTATGATACAGGTATTCTTAAGTAGTCTTATTTTATGCAGGAAGAATCTCAGACTGATTAAAAAAAATAGCATTCATGGTCATACTGGATCTCATGGACAAAATGTCTCAGAGCTTGGACTTCTGTAGTTGGTTTGTCTAATGGCTGAAGCTTTTGCTCTGAAATGCTACTTAAGGTGGCTGTCTTCATAATCCAGCTCAAAGGTAACCACACTGTATAATGTCCTCCTTTTCTAACCTCATGAATAAAAATAACTTTTTCTTTTTTTGTTGGAAGAATAGCTGAGAAAATAATGGCTAAGAGTAATATCTGCTTAAATATTACTTAAATATTTGCATGCTATTTTTTAAAATATGATTCTCATAGGTTGAGAGCTTCATGACTCAGTATATGGGGATACTGCAAACAGCCTTCATCTCTACCTGAGTTCTGTATTCTATTTAGTCATACTCAGTTCTCATAAATTTCACTTTTGTGGTCACTGCTGCTGTTGCCGCTAAGTCGCTTCAGTCCTGTCCGACTCTGTGCGACCCCATAGACGGCAGCCCACAAGGCTCCACCGCCCCTGGGATTCTCCAGGCAAGAACACTGGAGTGGATTGCCATTTCCTTCTCCAATGCATGAAAGTTAAAAGTGAAGGTGAAGTCACTCAGTCATGTCCGACTATTCGCGACCCCATGGACTGCAGCCCACCAGGTTCCTCCACCCATGGGATTTTCCAGGCAAGAGTGCTGGAGTGGGTTGCCATTGCCTTTCTCCTACGGTGTTATTATTTTTATTTTTTCTTTTGTTTCACAAAACAGATTACATGAGTATATATTATATATACAAAAGATTTACCAACCCAACTTATTTTATTTCATTGCTACCACTCAACCATGACATTCAAGCTTTTCTTTTTGATAATAATTTCTTGATAAGTGATTCTTCCACTTATCAATGATTCTTGATAAGTGATATAAGTGATTCTTCCACTTATTAATTGGAATTGCACAATGGTTTAAAATTCAAGTAAAGAAAAATGGTACACCTAACCTTTACTTCCCAAATGCCATGCATAAACTTGTCACCATATTTTTCCTAATGGAATCTGTGAGACCTGGTTATTGGGGAGAAAATACATAAAATATGATGAAATAAAAATTTTTAAATTATTAATGTATAATTGCTAAACTGATTAATCAAAGTAATGATTTAAGGATATTTGCATTTTACTATGTGCAGCCCACAGTAAAACTCAGAACTGATAGGAATATTCCTGAAATTTAGTTCTACACAAAGTATAAATTCACCAGAGGCCAATGTAAAGATTTTGATTATCTTCACATCTGAAGGGTTAGGTCATCTTTCTTTGGACACTTTGCTCGTATTACCTCCGCCATTTGGTAGGAGAAGTGGAGAAAATGGTTTCCCTGACTCATCCAACTACTACACTAACAACACAGACCTTGGAGTGACTAGTCTGCCACCTTTGCAAGGTGAGCTAAAGGAATATAGAACTATTGGATGTTACGGATGCAGAGAAAAGTGAGATCGGACAATGCAGAAAGGAGAGCAGTTTTAAAAAATGAGAGTAGGTAGGTGCAGAAAGGTCTTGTTGCTGCCGTTGTTCATATCTTTTACCTTCTCTTAAAAACATTCTATGGTTTTTGAAGCAAGAACCCTGCCACCAAGAAATAATTATTCTAAATATGTTATGCCACTGGAGGGCACTGTGGCATTGCATTTTGGTCAAATGACCTTTTAAAACTCAACTGGGGAAGAATAATCTAGTTTTTCAAAACCCAGGATGCACACACGGGTACTCTGGGGTAATGTCTGTCCAAGTGGATGGGCATAGCTGTGTGGACATATGAATCAGTTAGCATCCCACTGAGGCAGCTCTGGGACCAGAGATTGCTTTCCACATCCAGCCTTCACTGTATGCTTCAGAGATTTCCTTTACTGGAAGCTCAAGCTGAATATGATATTATGATTTTCCAATTGCAGTGATAATGGATCATTTTTGGCATTTCCCACTCATTAGAATCTGTGCCAGTGTGATGGATTAATTTAGGGGCATTTTCTGTCCTTGGTATAATTATTGGGAAGGGAATGAGAATGGCTGCTGCACTGGGCAAATTACAGATTGGGTCCAGGACTTAGATGTGAAACAGAGAAGAGCAGAGGGAGGGTGAGGGAGAGGGAGAGAAGGAGTGGGAGAGAGTGTGTGTTCATAAGGCTTAGCTGAGCAAAGGCAGAAGTCTCAGCTTGCTGCCTGAGATCAGAACCAGTGGCAGGTCACAATGGAATGCAGTGCTAATATTGGAAAATGTTTCAATGCATGCTAATAGAGCTGGATCCTCTCATGCAGTAATTTTCCTTTTTATTAAAAATCATCTGCAATAAAAATCATGGAGCCTTTTTATTTGCCAATTTCATTTTTTTTTTATATTTATAATTCTTCTAAAAGAAATATCAGACCTGACAGGTAGTCCTGTTTCTAAAATACCTTCTATCACTAAATGTGTTCGATGAAAATATATTGAGCATCTATACTGGACTCAGGAAAGTTACAAGGATAGAAAATACAGAATGTCTCAGGAGAGCTACTCCTGGCCTTACTCAAGACATTCATTCCTTTAATAATTTGAAATACTTTCTAAAGCAAATGAAGCAAGAGCACGATATGAATTGGCTTCCTCTGATCTCAAGTTCATCTCCTAAATTTATTTAAAAGCTATGAAATTATGATTTTAAAATTTTTTTCTAGAGTGAGGGAAGCTGGGATTCAAAGGCAGACTCCATCCTCACCCATTTGATTAATTAAAATTGTCAATAGCCTTGGAAAAGTCCCCTATGGCATAGGTGAGATCATAAGCATAGCCTTAGTTTTTCACATGTATATGGGGAGAAATTTGAAGTAATTTCATTACCAGGGAAAAGGAAAGACAAAGTAGAGAGTGTTATAGCATTAAAGTATAAAAGATGTAGGAAAGAATGGCTATTTAAATATTAATAAATGACAGCAAATGTTTCCTACAGAGTCATATAAATGGGGAATAACGAAGGCTTTGATGGGTTTGTAGCATGGCTGTGTATATCATAAAATTTGGAAGATGAAACATAGACAGACTTAGAAGATGATCTCAATATCTCAATGAATGGTGAGGGAGAAAATACAAAGGACGAACCTCGACACATGGACTTACACTGAAACCTTTGATAAATGGTGCTTCTGTTTCAAGTAAGAAAATTCTATAAATTACAAAGAAGAAGAAAGAACAAACCTGTGATCAGTAAGAAGAGGTTAAGGAAATGGCAGCTAAAAAGAAAAGCTGAGCTAGTTAAATGAAAATCTAAAATTTTATAAATAAGTCAAACCGAATGGGAAATTGTAGAACAAGCTGAGAAACTGATTTAAAAAACAACAACAACAAAAAAATTCATTCTTCAGATACCTCCTCAGCAGGTAGTAAGTGCCCTCTAAATGGCAGTGCCGAATAGAGACAAGACAAACCTTTGATGGAATGTTGCAAAGAGAATTTTAAAATCAGCTAATGGTTTAACTTATTTCTTTCTTTAGGTAACATCAGTCCTAATGCCATTAATATTTTCCATTTAGACATATTTACATGCAAATATTAATGTCTACATGCAAATATTTCCATTAGGCTTACATTTATATATTTCCTTTTAGCCATATTTACATGCAAATATCAACGTTTCAGTCATAGTTTTAGGCACTGTTGATACCAGGATAAAGAAAATCTTTAAAGAAAGAGATATACATATTCACAGATAGATTAAATATACCAATGGGAAGTGTGACCAAGTTGATCATAGGTTTAATGCAATTAAGTTCAAAATGTAGGGGATTTTTTAAGGAGTTTGACAAGTAGTTCAAAATTTTATATGAAAAGCATAAATATAGAAGTGGAGGTTATTGTACAGTATTGATGCAAGGATTGATAAAGTGACCAAACCCAGACAACAGATACTACAGACACTTATTTAGGGGATATGTAACTTAGCAAGTCAATAGATATAGCACGGTGATCACTGGAGAAAGATGATACCACTTAATAAAATGTTGAGAGAACAGGCTATACGTATTTTAAAATTAAACTAGACCACTATGTCACAGACACACACAAACCCACAGACACACACAAACAACAATGGAATAAGAAATTAAACATAAAACCAAGCTCCTAAAACCCTTAGAAGAAAATATAGAAGAATACTCATATTGTGTCTAGGAAGTAAAAGGATTACCTTAGTAACTCACATAACTCAACTTTGGCTCCTCTTTTTATGTTTTTTTTGTCCTTCCCCTGAGCCTGCTTTATGTAAACTGGGCTAGCCAGAAGAGCTATGTGTTTCACCTGTGGCTCTCACTCTGGCCCTTGGACATTCCTTTTTTCTATTTTTGCGGGCTTTTTCCTTTCTTTGTCTTTTAGCCACCACTATTTTGGACTCCTTTTTCCTATTCTAACTACCTAACAGGTATTAGGAAAATGCAACTTACAATCAATTTCACACTCATTAGGTCAGTAAAAAGTGGAAATCTGATAATATTGTTGGATGAAAAAATATAAAATGGCAAAATCATTTTAAGAAATGCTTTTGCATTATCTCACAAATTTTAGCATTTACATCATTTATGAACTTGAAATATCAAGGTAAAAAATTTAGAGAAATTTTTGTTCATAATAGTTAGGAGCTAGAATAAAACAAATATTTAGAAATAGGTTGATTCAATTATGATATACTGACTCAGTGGAATATTTTACAACCACAAAACAACTAGGCTACAAAAAATGGGTAAACTTATTCTTGTAATATTCAATGAAAAAGGAAGTGACCTGTGATTACATCCTCTGCGAGAGCACATTAATAAAGCTAAAATTATCAAACTAAAAAAATTAAAAAACATTATGAAATCTCTGGAAGGAGAAATTCTGTTTTAACATTTTTATATCAAGCCCACAAACAGCAATTACTACAGTGCCTTTGCACTGGACTTGCTGTAGGTTTTATTTAACCAACTCACAAGTACTTTTAAGACTATAGACTATATGAACAAATGGTAGTGAAAAACAATCAAGGATCCAACAAACTACTTCTAAGAAAAACAATGTCTATACACTTTGGCATATGATTTATTAACACATAAGTCATTGGCCTTGAACTCATGTGGCTAATAGTTGTGTAGAAGTCTTTGCATATATAGTTGTATTAGTTTGAGTTCTTCAGAGGAATAGAGGAAATATGATATATCTACATAGGAAGATATTTATTTTCAAGAATTAGCTCAGATGATGTAAGTTAAGAAGTCCCAAACTCTGCAATCAGTAAGCTTTAATACCAGTCCAAGTCCAAAGACCTGAGAACTGGGAGAGTGTAAATTCCTACCCAAAAGCTAGGAGGATCAAGACACAAAGAGAGCTAATGTTTCATTTCAAATAGAAAAGTAGGGAAAGACCAATATCCCAGCTCAGAAGTCAGGTAGGAGTTCCCTCTTACTGGCAAAAGTGTTAGCCTCCTTATTCTACTCAGGCCTTCAATCAATTAGATGAGGGCCACCCATGTTAGCGCTATCTACTCTACTCAGTCTACTGATTCAAATGTTAGTCTCACCCAGAAACACCTTCACGGACACACCCAGAATACTGTTTGACCAAATGCCTGGGCATCTGTGATCCAGTCAAACTGACTTGTAAAATTAACCATCACAATAATAGGATACACTGCATGGGAATGTGAGATCTCTTGACTGATGGCATGGACAATAAGTGATAAATGAATTAATGGAGGGAAGGGGCTTCCCAAGTGGTGCACATGGTAAAGAATTTGCCTGCTAATGCAGGAGACTCAAGAAATGTGAGTTCTATCCCTGGCTTGGGAAGATCCCCTGGAAAAGGAAATAGCAACCCACTCCATATTCTTGCCTGGAAAATTCCATGGTTAGAGGAGCTTGGTGGGCTACAGTCCATGGGGTCACAAAGAGTCAGAGACAACTGAGCAAGCAACTTACATATTTACTTATGGGAAGGAAAGTATTATGGGTTAGAGATCATGTATGGACCACATTCATCCCAAGAAAAAGAAATGGAAGAAGGCAAAGTAGTTGTCTGAGGAGGCTTTACAAATAGCTGAGGAAAGAAGAGAAGCAAAAGGCAGGAGAGAAAGGGGAAGATAGCTGAATGCAGAGTCAGAGAATAGCAAGGAGAGGTAAGAAGGCCTTCTTAAATGAACAATACAAAGAAATAGAAGAAGACAACAGAATGGGAACTAGAGATCTCTTCAAGAAAATTAGAGATATCAAGGGACACTTCATGCAAGGATGGGCATGATAAAGGACAGAAATGGTAGGGACCTAACAAAAGCAGAAGAGATTAAGAGGTAGCAAGAATACACAGAAACTATACAAAAAAGATTTTAATGACCTAGATAACCACCAGGTCACTCACCTAGAGTCAGACATCCTGGAGTATGAAGTCAAGTGGGCCTTAGGAAGAATTTCTATGAACAAAGCTAGTGGAGCTGAACTATTTAAAACTCAAAAGATGATGCTGTTAAAGTTCTGCACTCAATAGGTCAGCAAATTTGGAAAACTCAGCAGTGGCTACAGAACTGGAAAAGGTCAAGTTTTCACTCTGATTCCAAAGAAGGGCAATGCCAGAGAATTGGTATTGTTCAAACTACTGTACATAGCTTCTGCTTTCATTGAATTATACATTTAGGTGAATTAAAATAATGGAATAACCTGATTGATAATTAAAAGTATCATCATAGTTCTTGCTACAAACTGTAAAACTGCTGTATAAAAAGCTTTAATAGTTTAAATGATACAGGCAATGAACGAGTATACTACATTATAATATAACCAGTGGCTGACATGTTGAAATTGCTATTTTCTATGTGTAAAATAATGTTAACTTCATAGTTGTAATTTTTATTACCTCTGCAGATATATATTATTCTTCAAAAAGAGCTATAATAAAGTAAAATTTATGCATTATAGGAAGGAAATGGAAACAATTAAATGATAGATAAGGGAAACTGTAGTTATAAAGAATAAACATATCACAATGGAGTATTACTCAGCAATTAAAAAGAATACATTTGAATCAGTTCTAATGAGATGGATGAAACTGGAGCTGATTATACAGAGTGAAGTAAGCCAGAAAGAAAAACACCAATACAGTATACTAACACATATATATGGAATTTAGAAACATGGTAATGATAACCCTGTATGCAAGACAGCAAAAGGGACACAGATGTATAGAATGGACTTTTGGACTCTTAGGGAGAGGGTGGGATGATTTGGGAGAATGGCACTGAAACATGTATACTATCATGTAGGAAATGAATCACCTGTCTATGTTCGATACAGGATATAGGATGCTTGGGACTGGTGCACGGGGATGATCCAGAGAGTTGATATGGGGTGGGAGGTGGGAGGGGGTTCAGGATTGGGAACTTGTGTACACCTGAGACGAAAACCAATACAGTACTGTAAAGTAAAATAAAGTAAAAATAAAAATTAAAAAAAAGAATAAACAAGATATATACAACAAAGAATAAAGAAGAAACATAAATTAGCAATATACTTTTCATAGAGGTGAAAAATCTTAACATAGCATTTATCATAAAGTAGACCATGTTCTATAAATTTGTTGTATAATTATTATCAATCTCAAACTTTTACAGAATGAATTAAATCCTCATATAGCCTTTATATTTGTGTATAATTTCATTTTTAGCACAGTCTATCCACATTTATGACAAATGAGAATCAAACAATTGTATTTGAGCAGTGGTAGGAATAGTGAGTCATGACCTTTCCTACACTGAGATACTCTGTAACTCGGAAACGAAGCATATGACCCATATTACTGTTCCCTCATCACACTACTTAGGCAATGAGCATGTGATTTGAAGTAAAGTTGAAAGATGATGTACAGTGTGATCAAGTTATTTCTGCTGGGTTTGGCTAGTCAGTTGCAATATTATATAGGTGACTCTATAAATCAATGTTTCCTTTCCTTAATCAGCATATTTTAGGCACACACATTTGGGAAATTTTGTGACACACAGTTATGTGGGGGGGGGGGGGGGGG
>SJXQ01004548.1:251169-331857 GCA_006408695.1 Aepyceros melampus
GAATGAGCTGCGCAATGAGTTAAGTAGATGAGAGGAATCATGTTCCATAGAGAGGGCAAGATCATTTAAAAGAGGTCTGGACTGGGAGTCAGATGATTGGTGTTCCAACCTCGCTATATAATTTACTTCCAGTTGGTCTTTGGTAAAATATGTAACAATTTTTTTTTAATTTTTATTTTTAATTTATTTTACATTACTGTATTGGTTTTGCCATACATTGACATGAATCCGTCTCGGGTGTACATGAGTTTCCAATCCTGAACCGCCCCCCAACCTCCCACCCCATATGTAACAATTTTAAATGATGTTTCCCTGTATGTTGAATGGGGATGAGAAGTCCTTTCCTAACAACTACACAG
Organism: Aepyceros melampus; assembly: GCA_006408695.1. NCBI lineage: Eukaryota > Metazoa > Chordata > Mammalia > Artiodactyla > Bovidae > Aepyceros > Aepyceros melampus. The sequence continues at coordinate 251,529 of SJXQ01004548.1, forward strand.
GGCTCTGCGGGGGAGAGCTGTGATGCCTGTTAAAAACGAAAGCATGACGTGAACATAAATCTGTCTCCCTGTTGACATCTTACCATCCTCTACATCTACACTGGCAGAGAGCTTTGTCCATTAGTGTTGCACAGAGAAATACAAACTGAATTGATTAATTTGGAGTAAAGTTGTCTTTATATCTCTTTCTAACAAACACACCTTGTGTGCTGTCTGATTCTAAGAAAGCATTTCTCCATAAATAATTGTTGAAACAAAGGGCCTTCCAACTCATGGAACTGCAAACACGTTAGACAAGCATGCCTTCCAACGTGTTGTCATAGTTAATCTGACCTTAGAAAAAGACATTGAAAAATGCAATTTTGAAATGGAAGAAAAATATGTCTGTATATTCTGGCAGGCTTGTGCTCATCTATGAATGTGAACAGACTTTTGCAGATAATATTATCAAAAGTTCATGAGCAATAATTGTAGTCTTCACTTGATTCCCCATTTTGCCAGTTTCTCTCAAGATTAAATGTGAAAAATGTATCTGAAATACATGTAAAGGTCTAGCCAGAAAGCATTGTGGAAGATAAGAGTTTTCAAAACTGTCTTCAAACTCAAATGAAGACAGCGCATGAAGAGGAGGAGATGATTATAAAACCTGTCACGAGAAATCCATGATTGAGCTTCTGTATATACAGTTGCGAATTAGCTGGCAGGCGCTATATGTTCACACAGTCTCAGGGAGGTTACGAGTGTGTGTGTACATGTGTATCATACATGTGTGTTATGTCTCACAATCTGAGTCCTTAGTATGTCTTAAGCCTTTTTTTATTGAATTCCTCTTTCTCTCCTCAACCATACCTCTCACAGCTTCCCCTGCCTTATTCTTTCTTCCTTTCAGTTCTATGAAATACCCCACGTTCTTTTTGCTAATTGACTTTACCCCATGTTGATCCTTCTTCCTGGGATACCCTTCACTTTACTCATTTCTACTCCAGCTATCACCTTCAAAGGCATGTTTTTGTTTTTGTTTTTTCCTAAGAGGCATTCCGTAGTCTTCCAAGTCTGACTTGGGTGTCTTTTCTATGCTCTCACTGCACCTACCACTGTGGTGACATTCATTTATCACCAAGGACTGGACTATATCCTCCATTAGACCTTAAATTCCATGAGGAATAGTTTGAAACTTTATTAACCACTGTATTCCTAGTGCCTTAAACATAGAGCATTTAATGAGAATTTATGGAATCAATGTATGAAAGAATTAGAGAATCAAAGAATCTGGTCAGGTAAGTTAAAGCCTGATACATTCTTCTTAACAAGGATTGTAAATTAGAAGAAAAAGAAGATAGGAATTCTCTTCTCTGCTAGTACCGGCAAAAATGTTTCTGTATTTTTTGCAGAGTGTCTGTTCATAAGAACATAAAGCCAACAATCAAGAAAATTTGAATGGAAAATGTAATTCCAGTGATCAGGAATTATTCTAATGGTCATGAAGTTTCTGATGGAAAGGGATTAACTAAAACCAAGACATTGCAAAATCTCCACAGGCAGCTGTCATATCAGTACCCCGGGGTTCCCTCGGAGGAAACTGGCATGTGTGTTTGAGACAATAGACAATGTAAGCATGACGATGAAACTGATTCAGTTCAGTTCAGTTCAGTCACTCAGTCATGTCCGACTCTTTGCGACCCCATGAATCGCAGCTCCCCAGGCCTCCCTGTCCATCACCAACTCCCAGAGTTCACTCAGACTCGCATCCATCGAATCAGTGATACCATCCAGCCATCTCATCCTCTGTCGTCCCTTCTCCTCCTGCCTCCAGTCCCTCCCAGCATCAGAGTCTTTTCCAATGAGTCAACTCTTCACATGAGGTGGCCAAAGTACTGGAGTTTCAGCTTTAGCATTGTTCCTTCCAAAGAAATCCCAGGGCTGATCTCCTTCAGAATGGACTGGCTGGATCTCCTTGCAGTCCAAGGGACTCTAAAACGTCTTCTCCAACACCACAGTTCAAAAGCATCAATTCTTCGGCGCTCAGCCTTCTTCACAGTCCAACTCTGACATCCATACATGACCACAGGAAAAACCATAGCCTTGACTAGACGGACCTTAGTCGGCAAAGTAATGTCTCTGCTTTTGAATATACTATCTAGGTTGGTCATAACTTTCCTTCCAAGAAGTAAGTGTCTTTTAATTTCATGGCTGCAGTCACCATCTGCAGTGATTTTGGAGCCCCCCAAAATAAAGTCTGACACTGTTTTCACTGTTTCCCCATCTATTTCCCATGAAGTGACGGGGCCAGATGCCATGATCTTCGTTTTCTGAATGTTGAGCTTTAAGCCAACTTTTTCACTCTCCTCTTTCACTTTCATCAAGAGGCTTTTTAGTTCCTCTTCACTTTCTGCCATAAGGGTGGTGTCATCTGCATATCTGAGGTTATTGATATTTCTCCCGACAATCTTGATTCCAGCTTGTGTTTCTTCCAGCCCAGTGTTTCTCATGATGTACTTTGCATAGAAGTTAAATAAGCAGGGTGACAATATACAGCCTTGACGTACTCCTTTTCCTATTTGGAACCAGTCTGTTGTTCCATGTCCAGTTCTAACTGTTGCTTACTGATTACTTCCCTATATTTCATTGATTTTTTAATCAGTATGTAATGTTTTCCTAGTAGATCAGACAGTAAAGCATGTGCCTGCAATGCAGGAGACCTGGGTTTGATCCCTGGGTTGAGAATATCCCCTGGAGAAGGAAATGGCAACCCACTCCAGTATACTTGCCTGGAAAATTCTATGGACAGAGGAGCCTGGTGGGCTATACAGTCCATGGGTTGCAAAGAGTGGTAACACAATGTTTTATTACTACTGTTTCTATTTTTAAAGCAAACTTTACAAACTGTAATGGATATATATTCATCTTTCTTTCCATGACAATTATACCTTTTAGCAGAGTTTATACAGAATCTCATTATATGTTTAATATACACATACATATATATTTGTAGTTTATATAGTAATCACTTTCACCACTATGAGAAAAATATTATACATCCTGGTACGCATGTGAATGTTTGATCCATCACATAATTAAATCCAAAGGAGTCTTAATCTGCCAAGCGCTATGTGATTGTTAACAGAATATTAGGTTTCCCTTGAACTTAGTATATTTCTTCACAGATGAGAGAATTGAACCAGCTGATCATCTAAGTAGCTTTAAATTGTATGATCCAAATCCTTTAGAATGAGAATTCATGCACAAATCTTACTTCTCTACTATCATATATATTATTCCTTTCTGAAAAAAGTTCAAAGCTTAAACTGTTTATCGATTTACATATTCATTTATTCGGCATTTATTATGTTGCCATCATAGAGTATTAAGTAATAGAAGTAGTAGTAGCAATATATTACTGTTGTTTCTACTTCTACAACCACTAGTAATGCCAATAACAACATTTATTGAGTAGGCACTGTGAGCTAAGTGTTGAGCTGAAAAGCTTTATACATATTAATACATTAACCGGCAGTGGTATTTTGTAGTCAGTGTATAGTACTCCCATTTCAGTGAGGGTAGGAGTTTAACCTTCATATCCGCTATTATCATTTTTTCTTTGAAAATAATGAAACAGAGGTTTATATAGTGTTTCCAAAGTTACAGTTTTATTCAATGTTATTAAATGGCTGAGCTGGGATTTAAACAAAACCCTCATACTTAATCATTAGGATACTAATACAATGGTATGTTCGGTATCTATTTTTATTTTATTAGATAAACATTTTACTTTAGAATATGTTTAGATTCACAACATCTGCCTTTTAGTATTGTACATATTTAAGAAATATGTCTGTGAGTGCTAAACTAGGATATCATTGAGAACAGGAAGCATATTCCTGGAACATAACAAAATTTCCAAAATATTCAATAATAAAAATGCATATTCATTGTGTTCCTTATATCTAATGAAAAATGACTGAATAAGCAAAAAGAAAGGACAGCAATGACAACAACAAAAATTACAAGTACATTAGAGACAAGTCTTTTCCTAAGGCGGAAGGTAGAAATGGTCATTGACAGACATCACGGCTTCATAAATGGAGAAGAGCCTGGGTGGGACCGAAAGGCAAGGTGTAGGTCTTGGCTGAGCATGGGACACATTTGGATAAAAGGCCTGTGTACCCGATATCAAATAAACCATTTAAAAGATACACAGGCTGCTTTTGATATGAAATTTTTATTTATAATTTGATAGTTGTAAAAATCTGCTTGTATCATTCAGCTCTCTTATGAAGGATAATTTATTACTATTTAGCAAAAGGAGATTTTAATTGATTAGACATTTGGTTGTGAGCACTGATATGTGACTCTTGCATGCTACGTGCCATTTGTCTTCCTTGCTATTCATATCAATGATTCTATTAGCCACACTGAGAGTGTCTTCATAATTTGTCTGCATATTCTCATAATTTATGTCATCCTTTCAAGGCGGAAGCCCAATGCAAGCAAAACATGGCACACGTTTGTTACTCAATGCATCTTTCCTAATGCCTTTAAAGCATTTTATTTGTAAAACCCACTTTTAGTAAGATGTAGACAGTTATAGCATTTGATGTAAAAAGTAAAATAGGGTCTGTCAGATCTGAGGATCTCAAGTATAATCTGTCCTTTTAAGTGTCTTTTTTTCCAAAATTCATGATTAAAGTTCAGTAGATTTTAACATCTCTTAGAAAATGACTTGATCCTTTTAAGAAATCTTATTGAAATATGTTTGATATAGTACTTACAACATGTTGACAGCATAAACAATATGTGAATTCAGGAAATATGAAGTAAAATATAAAGAGAGAGAAGTTAACTTACATTATTTTAACCTAGTTCAAGCTTACATCATGAACGATTTGGATTACATATAACGAGCAAGACCCAAACAAACAAACCCACCCCATTCTTGGTTCTGCCTCATCCTGTGTGCAAGAACTTGGGCAGAATTAACCTCTTTGCACTTCAGGATTTTTCTTTTTTAAGTAAAAATTTTTTGTTATGTGTATAAGTTAATCTCTTCTACAATTTGATGGACAAAAACAGGAGAGGTTTTTCATACAAATATCATCATTATAGATTCATTGTGAGCAGATTCTAAAAATACTAACATATATAGGAGTCTATGTTTAGATCCATTATTAAATTTAAAATTTAGCTCTGGAATGTTGTAGAAGCACTGTTTTCTCTGTCTTCATCATTATGTTTTGTTTCATTTTGTTATTCTTTAAGTACAAGACAAAAATCAAACTTTAATGTGAGCTGTTTCTGATATCCCTGGGGGAAAGAAAAATAACAAATCCTGTCCAGGAACCAAAGGGAAATATATTTCTTATCACCTAGGCTATAAGGTTCAATGGTGAGACTATACATACCTACACACATATATACATATTTATATTATATTTTATATCAGATTGGCTTACTATTCTGTTCCAAACCCTCTCAATAAGAGCTAAAAATACTATTTCCAAAACATGTCTAATCTATGAACATTTTATTACTAGTCCACAATTAGATGAATGACAGCAAGTGTTTAGCAGTTTTATAGTATTTTTCCATCAGTATACTAGTCTCATTCTAATTTTTCTTGGATTTTACAAGATTATCAGCCTAACACTGAGTTAGAAATTAAGACAAAACAGAAAAAACAACTTGTCCTGCTCTCCAGCTAGTTTGAGACTCACTGCCTTGACTGCTCTTCAAATCTTTCACTCTAAGAGGTTCAACTTGTCTCTAGCTCTCTTTGACTTTCCAGTGAGAAAAGTCTCACTCCATTTTGCTTTTTTTCCACCAGAATATAGTCAAACAAACGTCTCCTTCCTTCTGTCCCTTGAAAGTTTCAAGGTTATTCTCGCCTTTGAGCACTCTGTGCAATTTGCATTATATATGTGTGTGTGGGCATATTTGTGTATGCATGTGCACGGGTGTGTTTCTGTATGTGATGCTATTCCCAGAGGCTAAGTCATGCTCCCCAGCAGTTGATCCTTAGCGACCATTCAATCTAGAGACACCATACTTCCCACTAGTCTTGTTTCCTCAGCTTGCTTTTTATTACATCATCATACTTATAGCATTCATCAGGCTAAGAATTATCCCATTCACTTATTGGTCCTATATCCTGATTCTCCAATCTAAAATAGGAGTTTCATAACAGTATACTTTCATAACAAAGTATACTTTGTTACTCTAACCTTTGAACCTAGGATAGTGTCTGGAAGATAATAGGTACTCAGCAAGTACTGGCTGTGTGTTAAGTATTGAATGTTTATATAGCACTTTACACTTCAAAAAGTAATTTATTTTATATTATCCAATCTAATCTCATAAACCATAGAAATGCTATTACAACTTGAAATAATCTAATAATATCTCTTCATTAATGTTCTTCAAAACATTTAGTTTTACCTTCATTGTAACTCATTTGATTGACTATAAGATGAAACATAAATCATGATACATAAAAACAATGTTGAGGCTGATAACATAGATAAGACAACCAATCCAGGACAATTGGATTTCTACTGTTTTGAGTTTTGATAAATTCTCTCAAGGTCCATGTTAATTCCAAATCCCTCATAAAAATTAACATTAGGTACACATCTCTAGGTTTTCAAAGATACTCAAGGAGATCACATATCTAAGTTTATCAAACATACAGTTTGGTACATGATATGCTTTATCAATTATCTCTAAAATCAGAGAGTATAAAATTTGTTATTAATAAACAATACTGTACCTGTTAAAAATTTTAAATTTTATACATGCTATTTGTTTACAGAGGAAAACTGTCTCCCTTTTAGCAATTATAAAATTATATATAAATGCTAATCATAATATATATACATATATACACACACACACACTTAAAACAGATTTTCTTTTATCACTAACTCTAATTTTACCTGCTGAGAAAGCATTTGTAAACTTTAAGCAGTTTTTACTTTGAAAAATATTTTTCACTGTTGGGGCCATAATTGTAAACCTAATATCCCATCTAGAATTCTTAGGGATTTACAGACTGCTTAATTTGACGGTTTGGGACCTATTCATAATTATAGTAAAAAATACATGTTAGAACAAATTTTTGAATGACACAGTTATTTAATGACTGCCATTCCCACCAGCCTGAAACAGCATTATTGTCAGCATTTAGAAAGATTTATGGACTTATTAAATATGATACAAAGACAGAATGCAATCTATATGGAATTTTGGCATATCCACCCTTCCTGTTTCACATCCAAAACTTTATGGCTTTCCTGATTCCTGTCTTTATTAGTTTAGTCCATACCCTGCCTTAAAACTGATTTAACAGCAGCATTATCAAAATCTACTTGGGTTAAATTTGAGAAAATAGAAATGAAGAAATGAACTGGCCTAGAGTAAAAGCTATTCATGTTTTAGTTAGACTTTAGAAATGTTTCCCTGGTGAATATTTTAAATGACTGGGCTAAATAAAAGTCTACAGTATTGCTTCTTCTAACTCAATCAGATATCCTAATTTTCTCAGGAAAATGATATATTTATACATGGAAAAATATAAAACATTTTGGATACATTTAGGAATACTCTTGGCAAAATCTCTCTGCTTTATAAACAGATAATGATTTATTAGTTCTGTAAATATTTCCTAAGGGCCTATATTGTGGACACAAATGAGATACAAGAGATTCTAAAATGAATCAGTCTACTCTGTAAATGTGCTCACAACCTACTTCTGGTTGCAATAAGACTCAAGTGCATTGCAGTGGAGTAAATCATTGAAGTGCAGAGAAGGACACTTGATCTGCTCATAGAGATGATCTCCATCCTGTGGTGTTGGCTCTTGGCGCATAAGTAGGCATTTGCCAAGCAGAGTAACAGGAGGGCATTAGACAGCATAACAGGAAGTGCAATTCCAACAGTTCGTGCTGACCAAAGAAAATATGAGTGAAGTGAGTGAAGTCGCTCAGTCGTGTCCGACCCCGTGGACTATAGCCTATCAGGCTCCTCCATCCATGGGGTTTTCCAGGCAAGAGTGCTGGAGTGGATTGCCATTTCCTTCTCCAGGGGATCTTTCCAACCCAGGAATCGAACCCGGGTCTCCCACATTGCAGGCAGACGCTTTACCGTCTGAGCCATCAGGGAAGCCCAAAGAAAATATAGACAGATATGACTGTCAGATTGAGAGGGAAGTGGACGAAAGTGGAGTGCACTGGGAATTCGTTTTCAACTCTCCCGTGAGAACAGTTCAAGATGGTAAAAGAAGCTTATCCAAGGAAATGAAGGAAGGTCCGGGAAAGGGCTCATGTGCTATGATTAGGAGTTTGAAGAACTGAAACAGGAAGCTGGCAAGACTAATTTTGCATGTTTGCGCACTCACTGTAGCAGATTTGCAATCCAGATGCGCTTTCGCTTTTTCCTTCCTGTGAGCCTGAGGTCTCCTGTCCTCCTGTCCTTGCTTTCTCCTGTCCTCCCATATTTGTTCTTTCTGTTTGGAGTCATACGAACACAGATATTCTCACACGATCTTCCCCAATACTATTTTCAAATTCACCATGATTTTGTTTAAGAACAGAAAAGAGATTACATTTGAGAAAGAAACAAATTTTACCCCTCTACTTTTATCCCATCAAAAATTACACAAGTGCAGGAAGGAATGGGGAGGAGGTTTCCAAAAGTGGCTCCATTGTGACATCTGTCCTTGATGTATAACAGAAAGTGTCTCCTTGAGATGATGTACAATGGGTAGAAGGATAGAGTGAAAAGAATGTACTGCCTCTAATATATTGTGATGTTGCCCTGAAAATTTTCTTTCCTGGGGAGTATATTTATATTTTCCAGGAGCAGTAGAAACCTCTTGTGTTATGTATGTGTCTGTATGTGTGTGTATAATATCCTTAAATAATCCTGAAAGTACAGGACACATATCATCATACATATTAAATAATAATAATTAAATAATTTAAATATATAATTAATAATTATAAAATTTCTAAATATTCCAAAATGATATTTCATTCTTTCTCTTGCATGTATATACACATACATACATGTACAATCGCATGTGCACAAATTTCTGTGAAATGCAGACTAGCAGAAATACATACAGACACAGTAGTAGTACATTTGTTGCTGAACAAGCATTTCAGTGGCTGAAATCAATATATATATTTTTTTCTTTTCAATGAGAAGGCAAGAAACTACTTGTCCTTCCAGATGTATAAGCTGGGTTTAGAAAAGGCACAGGAATCAGAGGTCAAATTGCCAACATCTGTTGGATCATGGAGAAAGGAAGGAAATTCTAGGAAAAAGCATCTATTTCTGCTTCATTGACTATGCAAAAGCCTTTGACTGTGTGGACAACAACCAACTGTGGAAAATTCCTAAAGAGATGGGAATACCAAGCCGTCTTACCTGTCTCCTGAGAAACCTGTGTGTGGGTGGGTCAAGAAGCAACAGTTTAGAACCTTACATGGAACAACTGACTGGTTCCAAATTGGGAAAGGAGTACAAGGCTGTATACTGTCACCCTGTTTATTTAACTTCTATGCAGAGTACATCATATAAAATGCCAGGCCAGATGAATCACAAACTGGAATCAAGATTACCAGGAGAAATATCAACAGCCTCAGATATGCAGATACCACTCTAATGGCAGAAAGTAGAGAGGAACAAAAGAACCTTTTGATGAAGGTGAAAAGACAGACGAAAAAGCTGACTTAAAACTCGGCATTCAAAAACCTAAGACCATGGTATCCAATACCATCACTTCATGGCAAATAAATGGGGAAAAAGTGTAAGCAATTACAGATTTTATTTTCTTGGACTCTAAGATCACTGTGGACAGTGTGACTACAGCCAGGCAATTAAAAGACACTTGCTCCTTGGAAGGAAAGCTATGACAAACCTCGACAGTTTTGTCAGAGTCATCACTTTTCCAACAAAGGTCCATATAGTCAGAATATAGTTTTTCCAGTAGTCATATTCAGGTGTGAGAATTGGACCATAAAGAAGGCAGAGTGCTGAAGAATTGATGCTTTCAAACTGTGGTGCTCGAGAAGACTTGAGAGTCCCTTGGACAGCAAGGAGATCAAACCAGTCAATCCTAAAGTAAGTCAACCATGAATAATCATTGGTTGAGCTTCAACTGATGCTGAAGCTCCAATTCTTTGGCCACCTGATGAGAAGACCCAACTCATTGGAAAAGACCCTGACATTGGGAAGGATTGAGGGCAAAAGGAGAAGAGGGTACCATAGGACGAGATGGTTAGATAGCATCACCGATTCAATGGACATGAATTTGCACTAACTTCAGGAGACAGTGAATGACAGGGAAGCCTGGTGTGCTGCAGTCAATGGGGTTGCAAAGAGTTGGATACGACTTAGCGACTAAACAACAAAGAAGAGCCCGTTTGCACTCAAGTGTTATGACAACTCCTCAAAGCATATCAAGCCTTTGCAGAACCTTATCAGTGACACCTTCAGATAGGTTTACTTTTTGTTTTAACTCTGAAATCTTTGAGTTTGTCCGAGGTCTAATAGGAATCTCTGGCCCAATCAAAGCATAAGCAAAGAAGGACTTGAAAGGTGGCTTATGTCATCTTCTATTTCTGTCCACTATCTCTTCACTTAACTAACACATAAGAATTTCAAACAAAATCCTGTAATCACACCCTGTTCACCAGAACATAGATCCCCAATTATATTCTGAGCAGTACTAGCCCCCCACCCCTCATAATTCATCATCCCGCATCTTATATTTTGGAAATGCTCCATGCAACAAAATATTCTCTTTTTAAGCATTCACAATTCAGACAAATAAGTCCTCAATAATGACATTTTATTTTACCCAGAATTTTCCAATCTTATTTGACTACAGAACCTTCCTTCACTCTATTTACATACATAACTCCAAATGATAGCATGAAAATCCATTTTTAGAAACACTGACCTAGAAAGTAAAATAGTCTTAGTTTGTTTACAGGGCATTCAAGGACTTGCATTGTCTATTTTAATCCTTCTTTCATAACTTCATTTCCTCCGAGATTTTAAAACCTGGGAGAACAGATTTTACTGTTACAACTTCCGTCTATCATTTATATCAGCTCAGCTTCCAACCACCCTGGGGCGACCCCATAGTGTCTCAGTGAACAGTGACCTTTGCAGTCTCTAGAACCTCACTGTTCTATCCCTCATCTGATGCTTCAGAAACATCTTTCTGTCTCTTTGCTAAGTGCTTAAGAAAAACAGTGAGTAGAACAGGTGTTGGGCACTAAGGCCACAGGAGGCTTTTGTAGCATAGTGATAGACAAAATTATGACTAATTTTGATGATCTCAAGAAACACATATGGTGAAGAAATATATGCTCACAATTTTGGCTGAGAAATGACATGATTTGTATAACAGAAAAGAAATGATACCTGCCACTAATAATTCATAAGGCTGTAAATGATCATAGTGTTCTTTATTTTTTGTGAATTCATCATGTATACATTGACATAGTAAAGTCTCACTCAGAGAACTGCTCTGAAAATCAAGTAAAACCAACGGTGAGAGTGGGAACAGCTCAACTTTAAAATAAATATGTCATTTCAACCCAGAAATTTCATAATTATAACAACTAGCATTTATTACTATGGACTATGCATGACTTCCCTGGTGGCTCAGACGGTAAAGCGTCTGCCTACAATGCAGGAGACCTGGGTTCAATCCCTGGGTCGGGAAGATCCTCTGGAGAAAAAAATGGCACCCCACTCCAGTACTCTTGCCTACAAAGGAGCCTGGTAGGCTACAGTCCATGGAGTCACTAAGAGTCAGACACAACTGAGCCACTTCATGCATGACTGCAAGAAGATCAAACTAGTCGATCCTAAAATAAATCAATCCTGAATATTCGTTGGAAGAACTGATGCTGAAGCTGAAACTCCAATACTTTGGCCATCTGATGTGAAGTGCTGACTCATTAGAAAAGACCCTTGTGTTGGGAAAGATTGAAGGGTCTGTCTCAGGAGAAGAAGGGGATAACAGAGGACGAGATAGTTGGATGGAATCACTGACTCGATGGACATGAATTCGAGCAAGCTCCAGGAGGTGGTGAAGAACAGGGAAGCCTGGCATGCTGCAGTCCATGGGGTCACACAGAGTCGTACACAACTGAGCAACTGAACAACAACAAATGTTTGATTCAGTGTGCTGTCCTAGAAGAAGATACAACACGTCACTCAATTCTATTAGTGTTTGTCTCTGTCTCCAAAATAGAAACAACTAGGTTTCTAAAGTTAAATACTTGGCACGAGGTCATAGAACAAGTAAGAATAAAGCTAAGATTCAGAGATCATAGTCTTAACCGGTAAGCTTTATTGAATGCTCCCAGCAGTATCCAGTCTATTGCATAAATCTGTTTATCCTCACCAAGCCTAGCACAGCATTGACCATGGCCCAGTTAGCAAGGAACTAACAGATTTATTCATTCACAGAGATATTAATGTCTTAGTGCAAATGCTAGTCAATGAGAGATACAACAATTGATACCTATTTAGTCACCTGTTAGTTCTAATTAGCCAGAATTCTATACTAAATCCATTGTTTCACATCACAGCCTGTTCATTCCCAGAGCAGAAAAATATGCCTCTATAGTGTATTTGGAGTCCACAGTATATCAAACATGTTTATTAGGATATGTTGGGTGCCAAAATTCATTTAGCTGAGTTTTCTTTTTTAATGCAGTAATAGGGGCTATTAAAAATTACTATTTTTGAAAGCTCATGTAACCTTCTTAATTACTTGGTTCTCGTCCAAACTGATACAAAGAACAGGGCACAAAGAAGAAATGAGTCACCTAAATCTTACCAACATGTCCATGGCAGGGCTGTGACATTAGTTTCTCTCAGTAATATTCGTGGGGATAATTTCAGCCTCTAGTCTTTAGAATGCCATACTTTGCGAGGAACTAGAAGTCTGAATAAAGTATCAAGTATATCATGACTGGCAGAACTTCTAGGTCACATGTAACCATGAAAATGAATTGAAGACCATTAAGACTTAATTAAGATAATGAGTCTAATATCTTGAACTATATTCTATACACGTTCTTGATGAAGGAATTTTTGTTATTCTATTGTTGTATTGTTGAGCACTCAAGGAGACATTGAAAGTTTGCATGGCAGAAAATCATTGTTTTGATCTTCTTTAGGCAAAATAGATGTGAAGACTTTAGGGAGAATTTACTGGAGACCATATTAAAGGAAGTTGACACCAAAGGAGGGAAAAATTTTTGAAGGGCATATAGTGTGAACGAGATAAACTGAACTCAGTCTTCTAATGCCCATTTTCATCTGTTTTTGTTTCTTTTTAAAGTATTAAGGTATAAATAATAGTGACCCCTTTTCTTTCTCTTCCTTGTCAGTATTTTATTATAAACATGTTTAATATATTTTAACTGTACAACAGTACAGTTTTAAGTGATTTTAAATGCTATTTATTATTATTTAATATTCACTTCTACCCTGGAAGGAAAAAATCATTTAGTAGATGATTTAGCTGAAATTCAGAGAAGTTAAGTTTGCAAAATTTGCAATCTCTCTGGAGTGTCCTTTGGTATGGTTGTTGCATTTGGAGCCAGCAAAGCCCAGAGGAAAACTTCAGGAACAAGTGTAACAGAAATCAGAGCATTTCTGTAACTTAGCAAGAGACAATGGAGGATGACCATATCCAGATCAAAGCATGAATTAAATCAGCTACCAACTAAAACTCAGCCAGTCATAACAGGAAAGATGAAGCACACAAGGGACATTGCTCTGCAGACTAGCTGAGATCCAGAGCATACCACTTAAATACACCCTCTGCCAAGAGGTCACATGACCCTTCCTTCACAGAAGAATATTGGAAGAAGAAAGGTGATGGGTATAGAAATCACTGATTTCTAAATATAAATCTAAATACTATGTAACTACATTGTTTATTTCAACCTCCTCCCTCGCTCTAGTCCACATCATTTTGGGGGAAGTTGGTAGTTCTAAGCACATTAGGAAATGCATAGCAGATTCCTGTCTTAGAGGTGCATTCCAAATTCCTATTAGATGAGTTAGATTATGTAATTTATACTTTCTTTTCCCAAACTTAATCTCTGGGTTAAGCTGTATTCTCCTACTTGTTCAATAGCCAATGGTGTCAGTCTTTTTACCATAATACTGCACAATTTTTCAAATAGATCACAGTCTACAGAAACTTGCTGCACTTAAGTATCATGACTTCAGACCCTCTGAGTCCTATTTTGTCTTTCCTCTAAGTTTACCTAATTTAATACTAAAAACAACATTAGTGTATTCTGTTAATGTGGACCAGAGATGATGATAATCATACAGAACTAAACAATAACAGAATAGACATATTCATTAAGACACCTCCTAGGAACAATTCATTATTCATCAATTAAATATTGAAACACATTTTGGGTATTTCAATAATAAAGGGCCTTAGGTACCTAATCACTTCTAGGCATGTGTTGTATTCGATTTCAGAAATTATATAGAAAATGGCCCTATTTCTATGGTGGTAAACATTTTGCAATGAATAAATGTATCAAATCAATGCATTGTACACCTTAAATTCACACAATGTTTTATGTCAATTATATTTCAGTAAAGCTGGGGAAAAATTTTTTTTTCTATTTCTATTCCCTATTTTTCATTAATAGGACATCTATGTGAGGTTTTAAAATTATTGCTTTTAAAGGCTATGATTTCAGTTAATAAATGTTAAATGGGCTTGATTGATCAATAATTACCTATGAATACTAACAGGGATGAGTAGTAGTGTTTTCTAAATGGAGAAAACTGTATACACTTAAGGCTAGCTGTCCTGATATGCAGGATACATATTCCCAGGCATTTCTCATTTTATTTACATTCTTACAGTGCTCAAAGCCTGATATTGACAATGACTATAACTTATCTTTTATAAAGCCAAACATCAAATTGAGTATTGCTTTCTAATTACTTGGAAAACATTTTTTTTCTCACGTCTGAGATTTTGTATCTATCCTATAGGACCAGACACAGAGAAATGGATATACTCATGGGAGTCCTACAGAAATTACACACATTTAGTCCAACATTTGAAAACCCCAGCACAGCAGAGCAAGAAAATAAGTGTTGATTTTATTTCTTTTTAAAAAAAAGTGGAGGGAAAGTATAGGGATACAACAACAGTGGAAACTTGGAGAGACTCAAAGACAGTCCTTAAGGACATCTCATCTCTCTCACTGAGAGTTTCAAGAGGCCAGAGTCCAGTCTGAGTTTGTCTTGACTGTAGCAAAGACAACCCACTGCACTTCCCCATATACCCCCCTAAGTCACTGTGCTTGGGGTGTTTCTCCTGGATGGTAGCACAGACTGTTATCATTATATCTAAGAATGCCATCTTCCTTACTGAGAACACTTTCAAGGTAATTCTGAAGACTCGAACAGCAAACTACACACGGAGTCATAAACTGATTGGAAAAATGAACCCAGAACCAATGGTTACAAAGTATTTTCTATCAATGAAGAAGAGAGGGTGTTACACTTCTGATGAGTAGCACCCTCCTCCAATTTTGCCTTGTATTTTCTTACTAAATAACATGGAAAATAACCATAACTCATAAAGAAGAACTAAAAAGCCTCTTGATGAAAGTGAAAGAGGAGAGTGAAAAAGTTGGCTTAAAGCTCAACATTCAGAAAACGAAGATCATGGGGTCCAGTCCCATCACTTCATGGGAAATAGATGGGGAAACAGTAGAAACAGTGTCAGACTTTATTTTGGGGTCTCCAAAATCACTGCAGATGGTGGCTGCAGCCATAAAATTAAAAGACGCTTACTCCTTGGAAGAAAAGTTATGACCAACCTAGATAGCATATGCAAAAGCAGAGACATTACTTTGCCAACTAAGGTCTATCTAGTCAAGGCTATGGTTTTTCCTATGGTTATGTATGGATGTCAGAGTTGGACTGTGAAGAAGGCTGAGCGCCAAAGAATTGAGGCTTTTGAACTGTGGTGTTGGAGAAGACTCTTGAGAGTCCCTTGGACTGCAGGGAGATCCAGCCAGTCCATTCTGAGGAGATCAACCCTGGGATTTCTTTGGAAGGAATGATGCTAAAGCTGAAACTCCAGTACTTTGGCCACCTCATGCGAAGAGTTGACTCATTGGAAAAGACTCTGATGCTGGGAGGGATTGGGGGCAGGAGGAGAAGGGAACGACCGAGGATGGGATGGCTGGATGGCATCACTGACTCGATGGATATGAATCTGAGTGAACTTCGGGAGTTGGTGATGGACAGGGAGGCCTGGCGTGCTGCGATTCATGGGGTTGCAAAGAGTCAGACACGACTGAGCGACTGAACTGAACTGAACTGGTACCACTTTAATGGCAGTTGAAGGAGTCATAAACATGATTAGCTTTATAAAGTGCCCCCTTCAGCTATTTATCAATAATAAAAATTAACTGATATTTAGCTAACATTTTGTGAGTAATTTATATGTTCTAGGAAATATGTTAAAACATTTTAGAAGTAGCAGTTTGTATAATTTGCCTAATAATTACAAGAGGTGAACACCAATATTATCTTAAATAGAAAACAAAAATAAGGCACAGAAAATTCTACGGGGAAGCAACTCACTTTCACTGTTTGGATGGTCTTTCAGAAATGCTGCAGGTTGAGGAAAGAAAATAGGCTCTGATATCCTTGCAGTTAGTGAAAATGAGCTGCCCCCAGTGAAAGTGAACAGCATTTATTTCTGAGAGGAAGTACTCCACCACTTGGGCATTCCCGGTGGCTCAGATGGTAAAGAATCTGTATGCAATACAGGAGACCCAGGTTTGATCCCTGGGCTGGAAAGATCCCCTGGCGAAGAGAATGGCAACCCAGTCCAGTATTCTTGCCTGGAGAATTCCATGGAAAGAGGAGCCTGGTGGGCTACAGTCCATGGCATTGCAAGAGTCAGCCATGATTGAGTGACCAGCACCACTCAACCTCTAGCACTCAGCGATCGAGAATTCCATCTACTAGGGGAACGGGTGCCCTGGTCCTAAAGGTGGGTCTCAGTGACGCCCTGCAGAGTCCTCTACCCTGCCTAGTGACAAGTGCTAGTTGTATGGTATAGTCACGGATAGACTCATGAATGAAGGGATGTTTGGAACTTATTTGATTTATCATCTGAAGAGGAATATTTATTCAGTCCTCCTAGGATACTATCATACTCACTGTGTTCAGATCTCTGACTTCCATTTGGAATAAGAAGCACAATCCAAATTATCATATAAGAATATTCATATATTCCAAGTGATGAATATGGAACATGAGAGCCATCCAGTAGAACAGGAAATACTAGGCTTTTAGTGAAGACAACTCTGGCCACCCAAAAGAAATAGAAGAAAGTGGGATTATTTCAAAATATCACCACAAAGAATAATGACCTTAGAGACAATGCTAAAATCAGAGGGTAATAAACTGGAAAAACAGAGAAGGAAGAGAACTGCCATATAGTGAGGTTTGTGCTAAGTGTTTTACCTGTATTGTCAAACTTAGTTTTTAAAACCTTTGAAATATTAGGCTGTCACAACACAATGAGGACATAAAGGTTGAAAAACGTAAAGTAAGCTGTAAGGTGACACAGCTTGAACACAGATATGTCTAGTTCAAAATTCGAGGATCTTGTCTACAGAGGCTATAATTACTGCCTCTAAATTTCATGTTGATTACTAAGCAATCATGACTGCAATATTTGACACTAATAGTCATGAGATAGTTGGTTGTAAAATATTATTCAGTGAATTTATTTTTGTATTTTTTCTTCATATATTGTCTAATAAGCACAGCGAAAGGTGGTAAATCTTGTTTTACATATGAGAAGGTTTAGGCTTAGAAGAGGGCCCCCTTCCCCTTTTCTGTTCTCTGACCTGTGGTGTCATTAATTATTCCTCTGAAAGGATGGAATTCTCAGCCAATTTTTCACCAGAGATGACACCGTTTTGAATATGTCAGACAATTTGGGTTGGATTTAACAGACTGAACTAAGCAGTGTCCACAGAAGATATAGAGTCACTTGGGTCCATTCTCTGATGACACCTTCTGTCCAGAATCACACATAGAAGGGTCTTTGAACAGGCAAACATTGACTTGGCAAATGTCTCAGGTTGGACATTGCAGATTCAAACCATAAGAACATTGTCAAGTGGTTTTAAAACCACTTGACACATTTTTGATACAATAGGTGTGGCTCCTGATGTGCTGATGGAGCAATCCGTTCCTAGTTCTTCAGAGTTCTTGTAAAACACTTAAGCTCTGCTTCTCCTAGACGATGGGAAGGAGGTCTGACCAAGGTCACATGGAATCCAGGATAGTCTTCTGCCTCAGATAGTAACTACATTGGTCTCTCTGTCTGCTTCTGGATTCTCACTGAATGATACTTGACAGCACTTTGTTGTTGTTGTTGTTCTAAGAAAGGAACATGAAGGGAACATGCCTCCTACAGGAAGACATGCTGCAGTCCATGGGATCGCAAAGAGTCGGACACTACTGAGCGACCAAACCGAACTGAACAAGAAGGGAGTGTGGTGGGGAAAGCTCTTGTGGTTTTCTTTCTCTTGCACCTTTTAGTTTACATAAAATTCTTTTGAAATCAGATGACCTTCACTTTGATCATTCCCAATTTCATTATATACAGTTATCTCTGTATTACTTTTTTTTTTTTCAATTTTCTATGTTAAAGGATTTGTGCAAACTTCAACTTTTCTCCATTCAGATAGTCACTTCAGAGAAATGTTAATCTTTTATCAGTTAAGTAATTCACATGTTCTCTGGAACATGTTCTTTCTTGCCCTCTGTTCTTAATGGTAAATATATTTGTTTATCTATTTAAATTTATATCTACATCTCTATTTACATCTATGAGAGAGAAAGAGAATAACAGAGAAAAAGAGAGAATGTAACTCTAGAACTAGAGGAAATATTTATATAAGAACAGAAAAATATGAGAATCTAAGAATCAGAAGTGTACACTGGTAGCATATGGAGAAATCAGCTTTAAATTTTTCTTTGGCATGGAACTACATAGCAACAGAATAGAGAAATACAATTCTCCTCACCAGTCACTACCACCCTCATATTAGAAGTCTAAAATTGGATTTGGGCCCAAAGCTCTCATTCAGCCATCTGTCAGCCCTTCCATCCACCCATTGACTCATTTAATATTCATAGACACTAGTTGGGTTCTAGCTACTAGGAGATCATTTCATTGCTTTGATTTGGTTCCTACATGCATATATGTCCCTCAGAAAATATTATTAGGTCTTTAGACCATAATCTAACTACAGATTCTAGAACAATTACAAATATGCCAGAAAAAAATTATCAAAAACTGTTAATTTGTTGTTGTTAGGCTATTTTTAAATAACTTTTTAAAAAATACTTTCTCCTCATGAACTTTCTCTCTGGACACTTTCAATCTTTTCTAAAATTCCTATAATCTATTCAAGTAGGCTACAAAAGTAGTTTTCATTTTTCTGAATAATCTTAGGTTTGCCATATACCTGTTATAAGGTAAGCTACACATTCTTATTAGATACATCCCCTGAGGGTTTCTTTACTAATTAAAATGGGTTATTCATTAATTGTTAAAATTACAGATACAAAAGACAAACTATCAGTAACTTAACCTCAACTTTCATAGATGTTAATCCTCATGAAATACCTGGAGGGAAGAATCATGAAATCACTTTCAAGGAAGATAAAACTAGGCTGCAAGGCTTAACCTGTGCCTCTGGCTAGGAAATTCACACATGATGGAGCTGAGAGTTACCTGAGACTTGTCAAATTCAAAGTCTTCCCTATTTCTACCAGACTAAAGAAGAGAGGGCTGTTTACACTTGGAGGAACCATTGGGTGTCATCTGGCTGGTTTCTACTTCAGTGCAGTCACTCAGTAGTGTCTTACTCTTTGCGACCCCATGGACTGCAGCACTCCAGGCTTCCCTGTCCATCACCAACTCCTGGAGCTTACTCAGACTCATGTCCATCGAGTCAGTGATGCCATCCAGCCATCTCATCCTCTGTCATCCCTTTCTCCTCCCGCCTTTAATGTTTGCCAGCATCAGGGTCTTTTCCAATGAAAAGTCATTTCTACTTAATGACTGATAATTGTTATGCTGCCCTGGTGGCTTCTCTCTCTCTCTCAAGCTACTGGGCCATTATATCTGTGAATGAGCTCCTCTTAAAGCAGTCGGTACCTCCAATTTTAAGTGTGTTCATGTGGAATTTTAAAGGCAGTGCCTCTTTCCTCTCTGCAGCTGACCCCTATCTATTCCAATTATGCTAGTGGCTGAGACCTACCTTTGCAGTAGTTTGTCGTCAAATTGGAAAATAGTCATAGATCAAAAACCTCCCACATAAACTGTGCTCAAATAAGATGTGCATAGAAATTTAGGTTCTAGATCACATTTATTTCCAAGTTGCACTGTGTTCACAGCATCTCCCCCTGGTTCATGTAATGAATCCTTACTTGTTTTATGATAATGATTAGATGCTCTAAATTACCAGAAATAAAATCCATTTCCCTCAGTACTGGGCATATAGATGAGAACCTTCAGTCGTGTATTCTCTAGGCAGTTTTTTTTTATATATATAATGGTACTAAATACATATAAACAAGCATCTGTTGCAGTAATTTAAATGTTTTCTCCTTATGTACTGCATGTGCATTAAAAACAGAATGTGTTATTTAAAATATTAGTTATGCTCATGGATTAGAGTCTTTAGCTGTAAAATAAATAAATATCCACTGACTGAATACAGTGGAGTATATCTTTCACACTCAGATAGGCACATCTTTAATTTGACTCTGTTTTCCATTTATTATTCAGGATCATGTTTCAAAGTACTTGGAAATCTATAAGAGTCACACCTTTCTTTGCTTCAGGTGATTTTCAAGAAAATAACTACTTTTTCTTTAGCTATCCAGAGATTCAAATGCAATTTTGACATTTGCTCCCTTGAAATAATGGTGCTGATTACAATTAAAATTAGAATAGAAATTGAAAATTAAAATGACAAAAAAGAAGGCCCTGGAGTTCAGAAAAATGTATATAAAATAGGGTCAGAGAAGAAAAGAATAGTTGGAAAATAATATGCTGACAGTCATTTTAGAAATGAAATGTTAATGAGTATAATGAGGCTTATATATTCCATGTAGAATGAGGTGACTCTTACCCTATTATTTTGGGCGTAGTGACATTTGATGTGTAAGAAATTAGATGGAACATGAATTAAGCTGTTCAAAATAAGAAAGGTCAATATATAGATATTATCTAAGATTTCTTTCATTAATTTTACTGCTTCTCAGTTCAAGTGAAATTGCAGAATAAAGCCAACTTTATAAACATGCCATTTGACCCAAAACCCTCAGAAATAATCACTTTTAACCTCTGTCACCAATCTATAATAAAGTGCTTTGCCTTTGAATTAGCCAACAAGTGCTTTCCACTCTATCTTCCACTTTGTACACTTTCGTAGGCATATATTAAATGTCTGGGTAACAAATTCCCTACTTTGAAGACTAGCCTCTAGATGTCAGTTTAGTGAATAATGTGCTAATTAATAAATTAATATTTACCTTTTTGGCTCAGATAGTAAAGCGTCTGCCTACAATGTGGGAGACCCAGGGATTGAACCTTGGGAAGATCTCCTGGAGAAGGAAATGGCAAGCCACTCCAGTATTCTTGCCTGGATAATCCCATGGACAGAGAAGCCTGGTAGGCTACAGTCCATGGGGTAGCACACAAAGAGCTGAACGTGACTGAGCGACTTCGCTTTCTTTCACTTTCAAATAAAATATGTGGTTTCATTCATATTCAAGCATTCTGCCATTCAGTTATTCAGATAATTTAAACATTGTATTGGCTTATTGTTATATAACACATTACTATCAATTTAGCAGCTTAAGCCACTATGTATTTATCACCTCATGTGTTCTATAGATCAGAGGTCTACGCGTGGTGTACTTGAATTCTCTGTTCAAGGTTTCAGAAGACCACAGTCTAAATGTTGCCCACAACACTGCTCATCTGAGAGGGCCAGGGTCCTAAAAGAAGTTCACTCAAGTTGCTGGCAGAATTGAGTTCCTTGTGGTTGCGATACTGAGGTAGCTCTTCTCTTGCTAGGTGTTAAACAGGGACCAATTTCTAATATTTCCTGGCATGTATGCATGCTCAGTCGCTTCAGTTTTCAACATTTTGTGACCCTATGGACTGTAGCCCTCCAGACTCCTCCATCCACGGGATACTCCAGGCAAGAATCCTCCTGCAGGGGGCCTTCCTGACCCAGGGACTGAACTTGTATCTCCTGTGTCTTCTGCATCACAGGTGGATTCTTTACCACTAAGCCACTGCGGAAGCCCAATGCTGCCCATAATTCCCTGCCAAATAGTCTCTAAAAGAAGTTCACAATAAGACCATTTGCTTTCCTTCAAGCCAGTGAAGTGTTTATTTCTAAGGCTTTCCTCTGGGACCAGCTGGAGGAGATATTCTGCTTTCAAAGGGCTCACCTACTTAGGTCAGCATAGTCTTATCATAGGATCAGCTGACTTCAGACATTAGTTACAGCTCCAGAATTCCTTCAGAGCAGTGCCTAGATAAGTGTTTTATTCAATAAGCAAGATTATTTTAAGATTACACTAAAGGCCTGGCTTTTATGGGACATCTTAGAAATAAACCTAACTTAAAAAATACAAATAAAACTTCTCTATGTAACAGAAATTTCAGAATAGTCTTTCATTGGGAAGCAGAATGGCCATGTATGTATACTTATAACTTGTGGCTCAACTTTTGTATTCTAAGTTTCTGGTGTCCTAACTGTATGCCATGAGTCTTAAGAACTGGGTTTTCATTTATCTTTTATTATTCATCACTGATCACATAAACTCTTTGCCCAATGTCATTTGAACAAGTCCAGGTTGATGAAAAAAGGTATATATATACAGACACACACAGGTACACACACACACACCTCATTGTTGTTGTTTAGTTGCTAAGTCATGTCCAACTCTTTTGTGATTGTGTGTACTGTAGTCTTCCAGGCTCCTCTGCTCATAGGATTTTCCAGGCAAGAATACTGAAGCAGGTTGCCATTTCCTTCTCCAGGGGATCTTCCTGAACCAGGAATTGAACCTGTATCTCTTGCATTGGCAGGCAGATTCTTTACTGTTAAGCCACCAGGGAGCTCATGTATGTACATTACATGCACATATATCTGTATACACACACACTTGGACTCACACTATCCTGGGTTAACATTCAAGATCTTAGGAAAGACTTTTTTCCTCTATAAGAGTAAAACTGCATATCAGAGGATTATAGGTGGGATGCCTATATGTCTTTTTTTACCCAGGAAAGACAGTTCATCTTTGTTTTTCCGGTGATATTATTAACAGTGCTACCTGTTATTCTAAAATGCATTCATGTTTGGACAATAAACATGATCTACTTATATAGCTGTTGTGAGGATTTACTATGAAAATGCATGTAAAATCCATCAGTGTGTTTGGCTAGTAGAAGGCATGCAAAGACTTAGTATAGATGCTCCTTTCTCACCAGCCTGGGTTTGTGTAAATGCCATTGTACAAAGGATTTATGTGTGTAAATACTATGACATGTTCAATGATGAATACTAAAAGATAAAGAATAAGCTAATATTTAAGGATTATGAGATAAAGCCAGGACATCAGAGAATTAGAAAACAAAATTAAGAGGTAATGTTGTAGACAGCCAAAGTTTAATTTGGGAATATATAATTGAGTGATCAATTACTTTTTTGGGAGGATGCTGTATGAGCGCTCTTAAGAGAAAATTTACAGTGATTCTTGAAAGATGAATAGAATTTCTATCAGTGAAGATGAAAGGGGAGGGTATTTCAGTCTAAAAAAAAAAATTAGATCCATCCTAGACGAAGGGTTACAAATTCCATGTGGATCAGTTCTGTTCAGTTCAGTTGCTCAGTTGTGTCCGACTCTGCGACCCTATAGACTGTAGCATGCCAGGTCTCCCTTTCCAATGCCAACTCCCGTAGGTCGCTCAAACTCATATCCACTGAGTCAGTGATGCTATCCAACCATCTCATCCTCTGTCGTCCCCTTCTTCTCCTGTCTTCACTCTTTCCCAGCATCAGGGTCTCTTCAAATGAGTCAGTTCTTCACATCAGATGGCCAAAGTATTGGAGTTTCCACTTCAGCATCAGTCCTCCCAAGAATATTCAGAACTGATTTCCTTTAGAATGGACTGGTTGGATCTCCTTGCAGTCCAAGGGACTCTCTAGGGTCTTGTTCAACACCACAATTCAAAAGCATCAATTCTTTGGTGCTCAGCTTTCTTTATAGCTCAACACTCACATCCATACATGACTACTGGAAAAACCATAGCTTTGACCAGGCGGACCTTTGTTGACAAAGTAATCTTTCTGCTTTTTAATATGCTGTCTAGGTTGGTCATAACTTTTCTTCCAAGGAGTAAGCATCTTTTAATTTCATGGCTGTAGTCACCGTCTGCAGTGATTTTGGAGCCCCCCAAAATAAAGTCTGACACGGTTTCCACTGTTGCCCCATCTATTTCCCATGAAGTGATGGGACCAGGTGCCATGATCTTAGTTTTCTCAATGTTGAGCCAACTTTTTCACTCTCCTCTTTCACTTTCATCAAGAGGCTCTTTAGTTCTTCACTTTCTGCCATAAGGGTGGTGTCATCTGCATATCTGAGGTTATTGACATTTCTCTCAGCAATCTTGATTCCAGCTTGTGCTTCATTCCAACCCATCGTGTCTCATGATGTACTCTGCAATTAAGCTAAATAAGCAGAGTGACAGGATACAGCCTTGACGTACTCCTTTCCCTATTTGGAATCAGTCTGTTGTTTCACATCCAGTTCTAAATGTTGCTTCCTGACCTGCATACAGATTTCTCACGAGGTAGGTCAGGCGGTCTGGTATTCCCATCTCTTTAAGAATTTTCCAGAGTTTGTTGTGGTATACACAGTCAAAGGCTTTGGCATAGTCAATAAAGCAGAAGTAGATATTTTTCTGGAACTCTCTTATAGAACACTAATAGAGTCCAGTGACAGGTGGAGCCAACAAGGTGAAATTTGTTCCAAATAGTAAAGGATCTTGACAACTGAGCAGGGAGTTAATATGTTTTCAATAGTTGACTCATGATCTGTCAAATGATCATAAGATGCAAGGATTGAAAGAAGAAACAGAGTCCAGAGAAACCTCCAATATTTGAACAAGAATAAGAGTCTTGAATCAAGACAGTAGTGGTTTAAAGCAAGAGGAAAGGCAGAAATGCGAGAAGTGGAAACACACAAACACAAATATATCAAAGTTATGCCTGCATATATGTTGATATATCAATCACTAGTGAATTTATGAAGGGACCTATGTCAAGATTCAGTAGTGTAAATAATAAGATTTAAGTTGGCAAATTTACAGAAAAATATTGTTCAATTAGTGAGACTATAGCCAAGTATATAAATTATTATGGGAGTGAAAGGACAAGAAAAGGTGGGAGAAAGCTGACCTGAGTGCGATTTGCACTTTATTAAACTGATGAGTCAGTGTGACTAAAAGCATAGTAAAAATCTGACCAGGAAGAAATAAAAAGTGGCCTTTAAAACAAGCCTTTCCTTATCTGATTGCTGTGTTTTTGTTAAAAGGTTTCCTGCTTTGTTACCAGCACTATAATTATAAAAACCACAGCTAGTGATTCAAGATGAGGCTACACTTGGTCTAGCCAGTATCACCTTGGGAAAAGACACTGGAGAAGTGTGCAAAGGAGGAGTGTTCCGTGGAACCCTGAAAGAAAGATTGACACAGAAGCATCAAAGTTAACTTGAATCTGCATGTTTAAGATATGTAAAGCCTTATGTATACAAATACATATACATGTATACGTGTGTGCTGTATATTTAAATATATATTTATGTTTAAATACCCTCTAGGCTCAGAGGGTAAAGTGCCTGCCTGCAATGTGGGAGACCTGGGTTCAGTCCCTGGGTTGGGAAGATCCCCTGGAGAAGGAAATGGCAGCCCACTCCAGAATTCTGTCCTGGGGAATCCCATGGATGGAGGAGCATGGTAGGCTACAGTCCATGGGGTTGCAAAGAGTCGGACAGTACTGAGCAGCTTCATTTTCACTTTCAGACAAGAATACTGGAGTGGTTAGCCATTCCCTTTTCCAGGAGATCTTTCAGACCCAGGGATCAAACCTGGGTCTCACACACTGCAGGCAGATTCTTTACCTCTGAGCCACCAGGGAAGCCCCAGGTTTAATATATATGCATTTATATACCCATATGTATACATATGTGTTAGTGCCCCATCAGTTCAACTAATCATCAACATGATGGAAGTACAAGAGGATAGGGTAAATTCAAAGACAGTATCTGTAACCTCAGTTTGGCACAGCCTAGAAAATCCATTGCTTAGATTAGCCTCAGCCCAGCCAGAATGGCAGTTGAACAGAGGGTCAGCACTATATACACCCTCAGTTCTGTTAAGTATTCTATTTAGCTCAACCATTTTTACCCCATAACTTCCAGTGATCCAAGAAGAGTATAGGTTTCAGCAGCCTCCTTGACTGCCTTTTTTATACTCCCAGGAAGTGTAATGGTCCCTCTCTGCATCTGGTAACTAATACCATTAATTAGACTTGACAAATTAATGATAGGCTATATTAACCACATTTGTCTAAGCACTTCACAGATATCTCCTGCTTCCAGTGGGAATCATTTAGGCTAAAGGAAAAATATTTAGAATCCTGAATTCACCAGAAAAGTCAGATTTCCTAATCTCAGAAGTATCTCCAGTAGGATTTAACAAAAGGTTGGGCTAAATCTATTACATGCATTTCATCCAAAAGCAGCAAAATCTATCAACTACAGATCAGCCAGATTGAAATCTCATCCCAGTGGATAAAAATCAGTAGTTAGTTAAGTCGCTAAGTCGTGTCCAACTCTTTCAACCCCATGGACTGTAGCCTGCCAGGCTCCTCTGTCCATGGGATTATCCAGGTAAGAATACTGGAGTGGGTTGCTATTTCCTTCTCCAGGGGATCTTCCCAACCCAGGAATCGAACCTGGGTCTCCTGCATTGCAGGCAGATACTTTACTGACTGAGCTATGAGGGAAAAATCAGTAGTTCCCCATTACTTCTTAGCCAGACAAAGCACTTCAGGTTCTGCCTTTCCTAACATTTGTCTGTTTCCTTTCAAAAAAATTATATTTCAGTGTTGTTCAATTACTTGCTTATCCATGAGTATGTCTGAGGGATAATGCCAATTTAAAATTCATTTCATCTAGATAAACAGAATTTGGCTGTACCTGTTTGTTTCATCTTTATTTATATCACAAAAGTGGCCAAACAAGGAATATACAACTTTATTCTTAAGTTGGTCCAATGACAATATATAGGTGGTTGTCTGGGAGAACATTGACCATTCATTCATCCATTTAACAAACTTTGAGGTAGGTGCTATACCAAGGCCTGTGTATCAAGGTCACCCAGCAAAGGGTGATTAGGGACAATCCCAGCATGCAGAGAGTCCCAGCTCCTCTCTGCTCAGGCATAAGGTTGTTAAGAGAGCAGAGATGGAAAAGCTGAATGGGGTGGAGGCAGGCACAGCTTCAGGCTCTGAGGAATTCTGCCTTAAGAAGAAAGGAGTCAACACAGAATTGGACAATAAAGCAAATGTAGCTACTTATCTGAATCCAGTTAAAATGCAGTATCTTTTCCCATATACCCCAAGGTCAGAGCTAGTTCGATATGTCTTACTATCTAGTACTAGACACACTGAGTGACTCTATGGCTTAACAGGGAAGGACTTATGCATCACTGAAGGATCATGTTGTTTTCCCTTTATTGGACATGGGGCAATGTAGGAACAACAGAGGGAAGGAGTCTAGTCAGGGTCCTAAACAAAAGAAGAGTGATATCTATCAACCAGTAAAAGATATGTGATTATAAGGACTCCTTTTAGTAGTACTCACAGACCAATGGCAAAGCTTTATAGCAGGTTGCCACTCAAAACTTTTCAGACACTAAAGTGGTGAGTTAAGACGTGATTTGTGATTTGGAGTGTATGTATAGGGATATGTGAATTTTCTTTCCTGTAAAATAGGCGCATTAATACTGATAGCTCCCTAACTCAAGCATCTGCAGCTCTACTTCTCCAAGAGTTTTCTACAGCGCCCTGAGGTTTGCTAAATTGAAAGCAGCTCCTTATTTTGAAATGTGGGAAATCAACACCTGGGGGTAACTCTCTGCCTTTAGGGAGTGGGAATTGCTGATAAATGGCTCAATCTCCAGTTCTCTGGTTTTACAATTCTGAGCATATTTCACACTGACTCTCAACAGGTCCTCAGTGTCTTGGAGCTCCAGTTACCCACAGCGGTAACTAACGAACCTTTTATTACCTTTCTTTTCTATTTCATTTTACTCCTGCCCTCCTTTGTAATTTTTGATCACCTCCCAACTGAAGTATCTGTACTCAAGACCTTAACTCGGTGCCTCCTTTTGGGAAAAGCCTAACTAGGATGGGAGTTTTCCCTCATCTTATTCCTTCCCTTCACATAATGTTGTACCTATTCAGAGATTTTAATTTAATATTTATCATTGATTCTCTTATCTGTTTCCCTTACAAAAATTTAAGCTCCTTAGATATACGAACAAGATTGTATGTAGCATTCTAATTTTGATATCATTGTACTCAATTAAAGGTTGTTGAATGGATGAATAAAAACATGGAGATATAAATCCATGAGTCATTCTCTGCCTTACTGAGTATTTCTGGGACCAAGATAGCAATAATTCTGAGGGTAGCAGATGCTGATTTCTGTTTCCTCTAAGGACTGAAGCCCTGGCTCACCATATGCCACTTTTGTGCCACTTTTCAAGAAGCTGAGAGGAAACTATTAAACAATATTGAAACTTGGTAATTATTCATATAAACCCTTGACCATCCCAGGTACATTCAGACAAGAATATTCAGAAAGAGCTTGCTAGACTAAGGACCTCAGGGAGTATTTGGGAACGTTTGGAAATATGAGATAAATAAGGTAGATTTGGGTGCCAATTTTTCCACTGTAGGAACTAACGCTCTATTTGGAATGACTTCTTCCATCTGAAATATTTAATAGCTGTTCAACAAGTTGGAACTGACAGTAGACAAAATGTTTTACTGCCATGTGTCAGGTAGCTTGATGCACTTCATGCCTGAATAAATGCAAAATGGAATTTTAGCTGAAGGAGATGGTATGGCAAATGGTTCTTCACAGAGAAGGGAGTAAGGGATATGTTTCCCATGGAGAACTCATGGTGACAATGTGTCTGATTCATATTTTAATTGCCAGAATAAAATCAAATATCCATAAGTTCAGGCATGCTAATGAACAAGAAGGAGAATTAGATTTTTCTCTGCCTGTTAAATTTTCTAATGTTGAGAGAAGCAAACAGAGCACTGTTGATCCAAATATTACCCTGAGGTGTTATAAGCACTAAAACTTGAAGATTAACATTGAACGTTTTTTTATAAGACCTTTTAGAAATGACACCAATTCTTCACCAACATGGCTTCCCAGAAAGACATATGTTAAAATAAATTGCTGAATTTTTCTATTAAATTTCACAAATCGGGATATTCTGTAGAGTAAATCTGACTTTTGATCTACTTTTTAAAAACTGGCTTGGATAAACATTCCTGTTTACCATAAGAATTCACTTTGTTACCCGTTCTTTCTTTGGGCTTCCCTGGTAGCGCAGGCAGTAAAGAATCTGCCTGCAATGTGGGAGACGGGGGTTTGATTGCTGGGTTGGGAAGATTCCCCTGGAGATGGGAATGGCTATCCACTCCAGTATTTTGCCTGGATAATTCCTAAGTCACTATAATTTCAGCTTAAAAAAAAAACACATCTTTTATGTTTTAGTTTATCCAGGTGTTCTAGTTGTGAGGATAATACACAATCTTGAAATGATAACGATAGCTCAAAAATCTCTTTGCAAAACATTCTGCTTACTGCAGAATTTTGAGTGTTATTGCTATTGATTTGTTGCTGTTTGAGAAGGGTAAGGGTGAGATACATTTTGAATATATCATTTATTCCATGATGTTAAGTCCATAACTATTGAACGTATATATTCTCTGGGTGTTCCAAAAATCACTGTATTGATATTTTCCTCCAAAAAGACTTTCCTGAATTATGCAGGTTTAGGAAAGTGACAGAGGAATATGAAAGGGCAGCACCTTGTCTGGACATCCATATACTCATATCCAAGCAGGGATATGGAAAATATAAAGCAGTAGGAGTGTATTTGGCTACCCAATTGTGATAGAGTCAGGGTGTGATGGGTGAGAAAAACAAAAAATATTGCATATTCTAATAATGCAATTTTTAAACTCTGATCTTACATATTTACTTTAAAATTCATACATAGCTACTTAAGAAATCCCTAGTGATCAGAAGAAAACATGGTAAAGTCTAGAAAGATTGTGTGCCTCTGTGTGTGTGTGTGTGTGTGTGTGTGTGTGTGTTTATGTATATGTGTTTACTATGTTAAGCATTGACAGTCGAGGACAGGAGTAATATTTTCCTTATCCTCTTGGTGTTTATGTCACAGGCTTTATAAAATAATAAAGGATGCATAAGCTGACAAAACAGGAAAACACATAAGTATGAAAATTCAGGTAATGCTGTGTTCTATAATGAAAATCTAAAAATTTAATTTTCAGAATGACTGGAATTTGGGAAGCTGACAAGTGGGGGCAAGAGTGTATCTGTAGGATAGCAATATATGCTAGCAATCTTATATGTTTATATATAAATACATAGATTTAATAAAAGTTATATATATATTTATGTATACAGCATGATTATTTTATATGCATATATACAACTGAAATGATATAGCCAAGCTAATTAACATATCATAGCACATAGTCACCTTTACATTTTTGTAGTGAGAGCATTTTAAACCTACTGTCTTAGCATATTTCCAGGATTCAAGATAGTATTATTAACTATATTTATCATGCCTGTAGATAAGATCTGTAGACATCTGTCCATTGAGTCCGTGATGCCATCCAGCCATCCCATCCTCTGTCGTCCCCTTTTCCTCCTGCCCCCAATCCCTCCCAGCCTCAGAGTCTTCCCAATGAGTCAACTCTTTGCATGATGTGGCCAAAGTACTGGAATTTCAGTTTTAGCATCATTCCTTCCAAAGAAATCCCAGGGCTGATCTCCTTCAGAATGGACTGGTTGGATCTCCTTGCAGTCCAAGGGACTCTCAAGAGTCTTCTCCAACACCACAATTCAAAAGCCTCAATTCTTTGGTGCTCAGCCTTCTTCACAGTCCAACTTGACATCCAAACATGACCACAGGAAAAACCATAGCCTTGACTAGACGGACCTTAGTCAGCAAAGTAATGTCTCTGCTTTTGCATATACTATCTAGGTTGGTCATAACTTTTCTTCCAAGGAGTAAGTGTCTTTTAATTTCATGGCTGCAGTCACCATCTGCAGTGATTTTGGAGCCCCCCAAAAATAAAGTCTGACACTGTTTCCACTGTTTCCCCATCTATTTCCCATGAAGTGATGGAAAGCATCACTATGAACAAAGCTAGTGGAGGTGATGGAATTCCAGTTGAGCTGTTTCAAATCCTGAAAGATGAAGCTGTGAAAGTGCTGCACTCGATTTGCCAGCAAATTTGGAAAACTCAGCAGTGGCCACAGGACTGGAAAAGGTCCGTTTTCATTCCAATTCCAAATTGTAAAGCAAAACAAACTAAAAAATAAAAATTATTAAAAAAAAAAAAAAGAAGAAAACTGTTTCTTCAATAAGTGGAGCTGGGAAAACTGGACAGCTGCATGTGAAACAATGAAATTAGAACCCTACCTAACACCATATACAAAAATAAGCTCAAGCTGGATTGAAAATCTAAATTTAAGGCCAAATACTATACAAATCTTAAAGGAAAACTTAGGCAGAACACTGCATGAAAAAAATAAAATAAAATAAACAAATGGGACCTAATGAAACTTAAAAGCTTTTTGCATAGCAAAGGGAATTATAAGCAAGACAATATAGAGTAGGATCTTGGTTTTTAATAAAAGTTGAGAAGATTTTGATTGGACAGTATTCCATTAATATATAAGGTACTAGCTATTTGCTTACATATTTGTAAAGTTTTTAAATTGTTATTTTTTTTTTACCTCTAAGTTGTCTTTATATTTATCTTCAAAGGTTCGCTTTATTTTAGTTAAAATTGAATATATCTTCCACTGGACATCTTTGCTCCCACCCATCATGTTTTGCTGTTTTTATGAAATGTTATATCTGTATATATTACAAAGGTCCTATATTATTTTATAAACATTTTATTACTTAATATTTAAATCAGTTAAGAGAAGAAAGATATTCATATAAATTATTTTTTCACAATTATGTAATTATGTTTATCAGTGCTGTGGTTTTATTACTTCGCTCATGTGGATTTAAATTACTGTTTGCTTTCCCTTATTTCAACTGGAAGAACTTCCTTTACCTTTATTCTTTAGTATATCTTATAAGTTGAGTCTTCTAGCAACACATTCAGTTTTTCTGTATTATGTAATATATTTAATCTTTATTTCAAAAGATAGTTTTGCTGGGTAGATTTTTTTCCATTCCTTATAGTAGTTTGAATATGTCTTAACATTCTTTCTGGCCTCTCTTTTCTGTAATGGGAGGCCAAATCTTGATTTTTTCAGAGTCCCACTGTACATAATTAATTGGTTATACCTTACTGGTTTCAAGATTTTGTCTTAGTCTGTGCTTATCTTACAGTTGTTTGGATTGCATATTTTCTATTAATCTATCTTTAAGTTTGCTAAGTATTTCTTCAGTCAATTAAGATCCACTTTTGAACCCCTCTAAGATACTTTTTTGCCAACAAAGTTCTGTCTAATCAAAGCTATGGTTTTTCTAGTAGTCATATATGGATGTAAGAGTTGGACTATAAAGAAGGCTGAGCACCGAAGTATTGATGCTTTTGAACTGTGGTGTTGGAGAAGACTCTTGAGAGTCCCTTGGACTTCAAGGAGATCCAACCAGTCTATGCTAAAGATCAGTCCTGAAGGACTGATCTCTTGGAAGGACTGATGTTGAGGCTGAAACTCCAATACACTGGCCACTTGATGCGAAGAACTGAATCACTGGAAAAGACCCTGATGCTAGGAAAGATTGAAGGCAGGAGGAGAAGGGGATGACAGAGGATGAGATGGTTCGATAGCATCACTGACTTGATAGAAATGAGTTTGAGCAGCCTCCAGGAGTTGGTGATGGATAGGGAAGCCTGGCGTGCTGCAGTCCATAGGGTTGCAAAGAGTCTGACATGACTGAGCAACTGAACTGACTGAACTGGGATATTTTTCATCATGGGTAATATATTTCACATTTTATTACAGAAATCTCAGCCTTCCATTTCTTGAATAGACCCTCACCACATAAGAGAATAGGTAAGGAAAGAGAGCTCATGAACTCTTGGCTGTAATTGCCTATAGTTTAGCCTCTTCAATCTGAAGCTGGGAGGGTAACCTATTCCTCTCAGCAGTTCTGGGAGCTGGGTGAAGAAATTATCCCCTCTAGGCCACATTATCTGAACCATAGCCTTGAGTAGACGGACCTTTGTTGGCAAAGTAACGCATCTGCTTTTAAATATGCTATCTAGGTTGGTCATAACTTTCCTTTCAAGGAGTAAGCGTCTTTTAATTTCATGGCTGCAGTCACCATCTGCAGTGATTTTGGAGCCCAACAAATAAAGTCTAACACTGTTTCCCCATCTAATTCCCATGATGTCATGATCAGAGGCCATGATCTTCATTTTCTGAATGTTGAGCTTTAAGCCAACTTTTTCACTCTCCTCTTTCACTTTCATCAAGAGGCTTTTTAGCTCCTCTTCACTTTCTGCCATAAGGGTGGTATTATCTGCATATTCTTACTACCTCACTAAGATTTTATAAAATGTTCTTAAATATATATATTTTTTCATTTGCTGTAATTCTAGGACAAAATTCATATAGTTTAAATATTTACTTTTTATAGTTTTCACCAGTGTCAGCCATTTTATAGGGGATTAGATTCATGGAACTTCTCACTTGGCCATTCCAGATATTGCCACACAATAGTTACCTTTTGTTATTAATCTAATGTCTGTGTATATCAGGTGTTTAAGGAATGTTTTTGAAGTGAATAAATAAAATGAACAAGCCTGAAGAAATCTAATAAATTGCCTAGCATTAAATGTTAATGAAGTTGACTGGCCTCACATACAAGGGCTTGAAATTATAGATATATAACGCCAGGCTACATTTTACTTTGCTTGAAAATGATATACGTAGGCTCTGTTAGAGTTCAGTTCCAAACACTAACTACAGCTCATAATCTAGTGTGCCCAAAGGGCAGATTTGATCACCATGAAAACACAGTATTTCTCCTCTCTACATATTGTTCCATCAATAAGAATCTTTCTTTGTGCCTTTTCGAGAAACCGGTGTCATTATCAATTCAAAATGGAATAGAATGCACAAAGGAGAATGAACACCCTTCTCCTTTGCTACTGTGTTAAGCAAAACTTTACAAATAATCTTTAAATGCTAGTTCTAGGAAAACAACATTTTATTTGTATTTCTTCTCTGAAAGGAATCTGTTTTTGTTAGGTGTCTGGCACATTATCATGCCTCATACAGAGTCTGAGAATTAAGGTCCCCAAATAATAAACAATTCAGCTAATAAATTCAATTCATTCAGCTAATAAATAAATGAAGTCAGAGTTCTAATTCAGGGATATCTGTAGTCAAAACATATTATCTTTTCCATAATTATGGCATACCCTTCCAGTGGTAGCAATAAAATAAATCTGAAGTATTCTAAAACATATTTCTGTTCTTATCTTTTGTTTCTGTTGTAGTACATAAAAATGAGCTCCTCAACTATGAGACTAAAACACACTGGGGCTGAGTAAGCAGTATTTAGTAATACTCTTAGCATTTTACATTTCTTTTTGTTTTGTTTTGTATTTTTTACTTTTAGTTTATCCAAAATCTGGTAATTGAATGGCCAAAGAAAGGATGATTTCTTTATTATAGACATTTAAATAAAAACAATTCATATACATTTTTATTACTGATCTTCCTACAGTAATGAAACAGACATGTTTAAACATAACAGCATAGTGGAAAATAGGGTTAATATCAGATGTGCCTCACAAAACTCAGCTCACCTACTCGTCTGGCAAAGACCTTGGATAATTACCTTTTTTGCAACACCTTAAAAGTGTCTTTTTGTATTTTGACTACAGTCTTTTCTCATATTTGTATTAGGAAACATCTATGAGTGAACTGTGTTGATGGAGGAAATGAGTCAATAAAAATGTGAGATCTATATTACAGTCATTTCTTAGTTACAACTCAAGTTTCATTTCTTAATTACAACTGCAAGATTCATTTAAGTCAATCAGCCTTTCAAGGTTTGTAAAATCCTAGGATATGGCAATGATGCTTCTCAAATGAGCATCTCTCAAATAATAATTGACTGTTAGCAACTGAATTTCTTCCTTATTTTTAATGCAAAATAATCATATGAGTTTTGAAGAAACCATGTTCAAAATTACATCACTGACTCATGCACAGTTAACCACTTAACCTGGGTCTCCTGCATTGCAGGCAGATTCTTTACCAACTGATCCCCAGAGGAGCCCTTTCTTGTCATTGTCCATTAGTAAAAGAGAGAGAGTTTTCTTTATTCTAGACTTATCAGAAAAATAAATTCTCCCTCGTCCATAGTTCTCTTAGATTCAATTATGTTTACACTTAATAGAATTGTTACACACTTATAAATAAGTGAATCACAAAACTGTCTTTAGCATTTGTATTTTGAAAGCACAAAATCTAAACTATATAAACTTTATAATTACAAATACAATCTATACTGAATACACTTTGCAAATCACAATTATAGTTCCTACTGTTTATATTTTATAATGCTCACATGCGCCTCATGGTACTCAATTAGCTTGGAGCAAACAGAGCATGTCCAGCGGAACAATATCGTGATGTGAGGAGAGTTCCAAGCGAGTCCTACAAAACAATCATCAAATTTTTTTTTCCTTTTTATTTACTGGAAACAAGAAAAAGACTGGATAGGGATTGTAACTCTCTCGGAAAATCACAAAGTTTTTCATGAGACAGAATGACATATTTTCTTTTGGTGGCTCCAGAAAATGGAGATTAGGAAGAGGATACTAATCTAAAATAAACACTTGTAACAAACAGAATGGAAAAGATGTCTAAGTGTTTTAGCTCACTGTTTATGTATATTGGGTAAGAGTAAGATATCAACCCTGTGGTCCTAGAATTGGGCAACCAATCCTTTACCTCTTTTTGTTAAAAATGAGATTTTCAATGCATTTTTTTTTCTTTGAGCACTAATCCAGGGCAGAAATCATGTGTCTTGCAGATCCAGACTTACATGATGAAACCAAGTTTCTATTCTCTTATTTCCTTAAGAATTTAAAATTTTCTCTTGCCTCTTTTTCCCCCTGATTTACTGTAACATTTCCACCAAAGAATTTTGTCTCTTATTTCATTTTCTCTCTTAGTAACATCAAAACTTGTAAAAAAAAAAAATGTACTATTTCCTTCCATGAAGCCTGAACCTAAAGCTTATTTATATGAACTATCTAAGTACTCCCAATGAAATTCACATTTTCAATCATCAGGATGTTTAAATTACTTCAAATTTCATGGTTATATTCAAGTATATAAATAAGATGCAATATCAGCTTTGTTTAGTTAGAGTCAGCATAATCACAGCCCTCTAACAGGATTTGAAACCAATGATACTATTTAACTTGCATAAAAACCAAGAGAGACAGATATACTCATTTTAGTAGAAGGTATTGAATACAAAGGCTCAGCAAGAATAAATAATTTTACCTCCTGTCATAGGATTGCTTTGACTCCCAATGAAATTCTGTTCCCACAAGCTCGTCACATAGCATAACCTCTAGTAGCTGGCAGGCTGAAGGTTGAAATCATCTACAGATTCAACCATCACAGGCCTGATGGTTTCTTTTGACTGTTTTCTCATATGTCCTTAAAATTTAGCTGGGTCTGTTAACTGGAACAGAGACAGTTTCTGATGCAGCCTGGGATTCCTTACATCATGGTCTCCTGATATCAAGGGCTGAGCAAGGGAAGAGAGAGAGAGAGACGGAAGGCATGGTGCCTCTTACGACCTAGCTATGAATACCATACAGCGTCACTCCTGCTACAATAAGTTGACTAAGGTAAAATTAAAGAAGAGAAATAAACTTCCCATTCCCTCAGTACCAGAAGAGCATGTGGTACTGAAATATAACTGTGGACATTTTAGAAAGTATATTCTGTTACAAATTTATTTACAGCCCAAAACACATTCTCTACATTCTGAATTGTTTATATTTTCTTCCCCCCCCCCTTTTTCACTCGTTGATAGAGACTGTGGAGAGTGAACAGAATCCAAAAGACTTCCAAAAGTCAAATCTGGCTTGCTTCAGTACAGATATTAGGTCTTCTTTGGGAGTTACCTTGAGAATTCTCATCTCCCTTAGAATCAACCAGCACAGCACTATATTTTCTCTGCAATTCTGGCTTTTAAAATAGCTAGAGTTGCACCATATGCCCAAGAAAACACACAGCATTAACACTTAGTCCTCTGTGATATATTATGATTCCATTGTGATCAAACATTTGATGTGTAAACACAACTATAGTTAAACTTTTATAATCACGCAATGCAATATATCCATTGACTATGTTGTCAATCATTGCACTACTCCCTAAAGGGATGACTTTTAGTTTTTAAAAAATATTACTGACTGTGCTATTTATCCTTATTTTTTTAACATCAGTTCAGTAAAGTCCATGGTCTTATAATCCCTTTTGTTTTAAAGGTGTTTTCAAAATGATCAAGGTGTAATAATCAGCATAATATTTAGTATTAGGGCTAAAGTGATTTGATAAAACAAACAAGCAAACAAAATCAAGAATCACATTATTAAGTTTATAAAATCATGGTAAACTTTATCACAGAAATCTTCCCATTGCTTGTAATCAATTTGACACATTAATAAACTAATATTTGCTTCTCAGAATGTTTGCTGTTTTGGAATTCTTCCAAACACTTCCCTTTATTCACTTTCTTGCATCCTAATACTGACCCTTCTTATTGGTCAGTATTCAAATAGTTTCCATATATGAATTGGTACCTCGTGAAAATGTATATTCTTGAGAATTCTACTTCTAGGAAGACAAAGTAGATGTACTTTTTCGTAGTTCTCCTTAGTACAACTAAAATCCTAGGATATTTTATACCAAACATTGAGACAAGAAGACAGATGAGCTAGGGGACTCAGGGCCCAAGGAATATTACATTGGTGAGTTCCTTGGATTCCCTCTCTTTTAGCCTTGTATATCCCAGACTTGGAGCTGAATAACCAAAACCACAGAAATGTCAATGAGCACAGCCAAAATTTACCAATAAACTTGCTCACCAAGTCCAACCAGAGACAAGCAAAAGGTCAGCCTAGCAAGAAAGAAAACCTTTAGACAATGATCCATCCACTCTAGTCAAACATACAGCAAAAATGGCGGATTCACTGCCATCCATACCAGCAATGGCTGAGCGATCAGTTTAGACTCCCATTCTTGCCAGGCTGTAATGAAGTGTTCCAACATCCTCACCAGGGTGGTGTCAAAGAATGACACGGAAAGAGTCTAGAATTTCACCTTGACCAATGGTAACTTTCATCCCCACATCACAACGTGGTGTCAAAGGAAACAATGTGAGCAACCTAAACTTTCAGACCATAGTCTCCCGACAGGATCAAGGCATTCCATTCCCTCCCAGCAGGGATGTTATCAAAGGAGACCTAGCAGAAGTTTAGGACTTTCAGCATCACGAAGTAGTAACAAAGCCAACACCTCCTCCACACAGATCCACACACTGAATCAAAAACAGAATCAGTACATGTCAATGCAGAGAAGATCGATATGTTAGAATTAAATCACAAAAATTAGAAAGTGACATCATAAAAATGATTCAACAAAGAATTATGAACACACTTTAACCTGAAAAGGAGCACATATAAAAATACAACTAATATTACATAATACTTATTACAACAGCATTACTGTTGTAGTAAGCATTATGCATTCTTGCATCTTACCACAAGCAAGAACAAGGCAAAGATGTCCACTCTTACATTTTATTCAACATAGCACTGAAAGTTTGAGGCATTGTAATAGGCAAAAGAAATTTAAAGGTATGCAGATCATAAATAAAAGCTTTGCAATATGCAGATAATATGATTATCTACATAGATAATCCCAAGACATCTACTAAAACAAAGTTATCCAAGTAGCAACAGTAAGTTCGATAAGTTTGTAGGATACAAGGTAAATATGCATAAATCAATTGAATTTTTATACATATTAGGGAAATGCAAATTAAAATAATTGAGTTATCACTAAATGAATATTAAAAAGGAGGCTAAATTTTAAAAAAAGTAGTGAGCACAGCAAATGCTGGTGAGGATGCAGAGAAATTGATTTGTTCATATTTTGCTTGTGAAAATTTTAAATGGCACAGCCACTCTGGAAAACAATTTCCTAAATAATTAAATATGCAGCAACCATGTGACTTAACAATTATAATCTTGGACATACAAAAATGGGAAACTTCCATTCACACTAAAATGTACGTGGATGTTTGTAGCATCTTTGTCAGACCCAAAATTGAAAATAACCTGGATATTCTTCAATTCCTGAATGGTGACATTAAGTGTTGCACATCCACACAACGGAATACTAGTAAATAATAATAAAAAGTTACTAAAATTGTGACACATGCAGCCATGTAGACGAATCTCCCTAAAATTATGCTCACTGACAAAAATTACTCTTTGAAGTTTACATAGTGCATTATTGCATTTAGATAGCATTCTAGCAGTTATAAAACTATAGAGAAGAAGAAAAGTAGTAGATGCCAGGGCTTAAATAAGGGATGAGGCAGGGGTAAGTGAATGTGGCTTGAAAAGAGCAATTTGAGGGATCCTTGGGGTGAAGCAAATGTTCCGTATCTTGTCGGTATTTGTTGTTGTTATTGTGCGGTTGCTAAGTGTCTGATTGGCCAGCCAGGCTCCTCTGTCCACGGGAT
Source organism: Aepyceros melampus (assembly GCA_006408695.1). NCBI lineage: Eukaryota > Metazoa > Chordata > Mammalia > Artiodactyla > Bovidae > Aepyceros > Aepyceros melampus. The sequence continues at coordinate 291,838 of SJXQ01004548.1, forward strand.
TTCCCAGGCAAGAATACTGGAGGAGGTGGCCATTTTCTTCTCCAGAAAACCTTCCTGATCCAGGGATTAAACCCACCTGCATTGGCAAGTGGATTCTTTACCACCAACCCACCAAGGAAGCCATGTTATCTGTGTAACTAACAATATATTGATCGTGGTTAGAAAATAGAATTTCTAATTAAGCATTTCATTTGATACATCTGTAGACTGGTATGCAGTTATAGTACAGGAAGACCTCACATATTCAGTACATAGTTTCCCCAATGGAGATTGCTTACAAAACCTTAATAACATATACTCTTATAACTGCATATCTATATATACTATGTCAACATGAAATGCTTAATTAAAATTTTTATTATCTAATATTTACTTGGTTTTATATATCATTTCTACGTTACCTGAATGAAAGTGTCTTCAAGACTAGAAACAATATTTAGAACCTTCACCAATTTTTGTCTGCCTTCATCTCTTGACAATTATGAAAAAGTCTTAAAAAGAAGCCTTCCTTGGCCTTACATTCCTTTTTATTATTATTCATTAAAAAAAATTAAGTCTTTATTGTTGGGATCAATAACAAGTCAGAGATTATAACAGGAGGGAAGATATTTACTCTTCTCATCCTGGGTTGATTTTTTTTTAAAGTACAGCTGATATAAAATATTATATAAGCTATGAGTGTATAGTAGTTCACAATTTTAAAGGTTATACTCCATTTATACTTATTATAAGTATTGGCTATATTCTTTGTGTTCTATTATATATCCTATAGGACACTGATAAAACAAATTAAAGACAACACAAACAGAAAGATCTATTCTGTTTCTTGGATTTTAAGAATTAACATTGTTAAAATGACCATACTATCCAAGGCCTTACACTGCTTTTTAATTAAAGATTAACACAGACTTTTGGAGCAGTATGAATCATCCTCTGTCTGCTTCTTCAGTAGCATCTCATTTCTCATTGTCACACTTTGGATATTTAAGGGAAATTGAACACTTCTTGATCATATCAAAGTCCTTCCCGATGTAGATTTTCTTGGCTCAAAGTCTACGAACACTGGTCTCTCTTCCTGAAATGACTTTTAAGAGACTGCGGTCAGTGAGAAAAATTTAGTTACATACTATTTAAGGTTATAACAGTGGACAATGGAAACATAAAGAAGACCGAAAAATAAGTCTTTCTGGGGAGACAGGAAAGGTGGGAAGAGAAGCTTATCAGTAATATTTTTTTATTCTAGCTTTAAGGGCTTTGTCACATAGTAGGGCTCACAAAAAACAATATTTTAACAGATGATCATGAGAAATGTCTCTCCTTTAGTTGCTAAGGCAGGGGGCTGCATTTAGAAATTTTGCTCATGATTTTATGAAATCTTAGAAATATATAAAGCTTCCTCTCAGCTTTAGAAGTCCCCTAAAGAGATCAAAATAACAAGAATAGCTTGAACTGGCAAGATTTTTAAAGGCAAATATATATTTAACAGTGACCTTTTTTAAAAATGAAGCATAATTTTAACAACAAAGGTCCTTAAGCCATGTAAGACCTTAACACTTAACTCCATCACCCACTTCCATCATCCCCTTCCATGATCACAATAACATATCATCCATGAAAACGTGCCCTTTCATTGAAGCCATTCTTTCCACATATTTTCTTACTTTAATTGCATCAGGAAAATCCCACAGGAACTTCATGTTTGACTCTGTCAGCTTTCCCCAGAACAAATTTTTGTGGTTTTAGAATTAAGGAGGGGCAGTAGAGGGAGCTCACATAGCATCAATTCCAGGAACATAAATTTTTCCCTTTCAGTGAACTGGCAATCTCACAGGCTCTGTGAGGAACTAATGCCTTATGAGATCCACTGTGACTTGTGAGAATGTCTGAGATACTGCATATAAGATCCAAAACATCGAAATAGCTTTAATATCCACATTGTGTGCCATTTTTATGGAGATCTGAAATCACTGTTGATAAAAAAGCATTCTTCCACATACCTGGCTTAGATTCCTCACCCCTACACCAATCTCTTTTCTGTCATTTTAAACATCAAGTATAGATTTCAACATCAATACCAAAAAATATGTGGTACAACACTGTAGAATTTAATTTGTCTCTCTTATGGAAAAGGGAAACAAAACATTCCCTCTTCTCCACTAGTGTGCCACCCTCCCACCCCCCATCACTTGCCCTTCTGGTCCATAGTGTTTATGATTTCCTGGTCTGGAAGCCTAATTCTAATTTAATTCTTCTTTGTTTCTCCAAATTTTCAGTTTACCATTCCATTGACTTCCCATCTGACTATTCTAATCACAGACTGGTAGTGTGATGACAGAAAGAGCCAGTGACCTTCCTTAGAAGAAGTTCTTGGAAACTTCTCTCCTGAGGTTAATGAGAGTGACAGAGAGAAAATCACAGCTGCTGCTACTAATGGCATTTAGCAGCAGCATTAAAAAGGAAACCCTTTGGCATAGCCAACAAAGGTTGACCCAAGAAAGTACCAGAGTCAGCTTGTAGCAAAACCTCATAAACTCTATTACTCATTCCTCTTATGTCTCAAGGTGCCTATAATTGTTCACCAGCAACCATGACTGGACTGTGGCCACCAACATTGCCACTGTTGTAAGGTTAGGAGAGTGAATTTTTTTCAGGAGCTTAGACCTAAATGAGAAATAAAAAGTACTGAATCTCAGTCTGCAAGAAAACCAAACAGTGTTCACAGTTCTGCCACTTTTTCTCGTCTAGTCTTAGAATATCACTTGAACTGACTCTGAGTCTCAGTTTACTTGTAGAGCAAGTTTAATAAGGCCCATACCACAAGGCTCTACAAGAAACAGAGAAGATGTATGTGGTATTTTACACAATTTTGGCACAGTGGAAGGATTTCATGTGATTTCTCATGTCCTCAATATGCTATTTTGAGAAAGTCTTAAGACATCTATTTAGTTACTACTATTAGATGTACTCCCCCCTCCACATGTGTTTATTCTGAGAGATAGAGTCCAAGTGAAATGTCACCAAAAAATGTCTCCAATTGCAAATGGTCCCTTTATAGTTAGTGGCCCCCAATTATTGTCTACTACCTTAGCTATCAAGGCACTGAGAACAGACTTGGCCAGAATTATAGAAGGAGTTATAGTATCAGTGGGGGAAAATAGGTGAAATGTATCGTGGAAACAAAGCTAGAAGTTTATGGCATTCATCCCAAGAACTAAATGCAGAAGCCAGAAGTTGAAGGTTTTTGCTTTACTATGAAGTCAGGGAATACACTTATAACATCTTTATTAAATTTTAAAAAATGTATAACTAACACAATAAACTATGGAAAATTCTGAAAGAGATGGGAATACCAGACCACCTGACCTGCCTCTTGAGAAACCTATATGCAGGTCAGGAAGCAACAGTTAGAACTGGACATGGAACAACAGACTGGTTCCAAATAGGAAAAGGAGTACGTCAAGGCTGTATATTGTCACCCTGCTTATTTAACTTATATGCAGAGTACATCGTGAGAAACACTGGGCTGGAAGAAGCACAAGCTGGAATCAAGATTGTTGGGAGAAATATCAATAACTTCAGATATGCAGATGACACCACCCTTATGGCAGAAAGGGAAGAGGAACTGAAAAGCCTTTGGATGAAAGTGATAGAGGAGAGTGAAAAAAGTTGGCTTAAAGCTCAACATTCAAAAAACTAAGATCATGGCATCTGGTCCCATCACTTCATGGGAAATAGATGGGGAAACAGTGGAAATAGTATCAGACATTATTTTTATGGGCTCCAAAATCACTGCAGATGGTGACTGCAGCCATGAAATTAAAAGACGCTTACTTCTTGGCAGGAAAGTTATGACCAACCTAGATAGCATATTCAAAAGCAGAGACATTACTTTGCCAACAAAGGTCTATCTAGTCAAGGCTATGGTTTTTCCTGTGGTCATGTATGGATGTGAGAGTTGAACTTTGAAGAAAGCTGAGCACTGAAGAATTGATGCTTTTGATCTGTGGTGTTGGAGAAGACTCTTGAGAGTCCCTTGGACTGCAAGGAGATCCAACCAGTCGATTCTAAAGGAGATTGGTCCTGGGTGTTCTTTGGAAGGAATGATGCTAAAGCTGAAACTCCAATACTTTGGCCACCTCATGTGAAGAGATGACTCATTGGAAAAGACTCTGATGCTGGGATGGATTGGGGGCAGGAGGAGAAGGGGATGAAAGAGGATGAGATGGCTGGATAGCATCACCAACTTTATGGACGTGAGTTTGAGTGAACTTCAGGAGTTGGTGATGGACAGGGAGGCCTGGTGTGCTGCAGTTCATAGGATTGCAAAGAGTTGGACATGACTGAGTGACTGAATGAACTGAACCCATATACGATCCTTTTAGTGCTTGAAGTTTGTCTCTTCGAGGTTGTGAGTATTAATTCTCTACACAACATAAATGGATGTGAATTTTCCATTAAGCAGATTTTATAAGTGAGAAAATGATGAAGGTTGCTTTGAAATCCTCAACAAAAATAAATATATAATCTTTTTTGCATTATGTTTAGTTTGAGGCTTATGAATGTACATAAGGCATGTCCTCAGTTTTCAAAATGTTTGCAGTTCTGAAATGAGGCATCAAAACAAACTGTTTAATAACACAATTATTACAATAAGGTGCAACAGAAATGGTTAAGCATGATCATTGAAGTCTTCACAGATGGTTACTATTTGTGAAAAGAACAAAAAATGGGTAGAATTTGGCCTGGTGTAAATCTGGGTGAGGTATTGGAATGTTTAGATGTTTTATGTATGAGGGGAAAAAAGTCACTTCCTTTTCTTCTCCCCTGGAAAATAATAGAGATGCCACATCTAAGTTGATTAGGGAGGTAACATAGACGAGAATGGGAGCAACTACCAGGATGCGCTGAGATCCTGTAGCCAGCTGACAGGAAAGAGAGAACTAAGATGTTGACCAGGCATCAGGAAATATCCCTCAGTGGAAAATGGAGAGGGCTGTGGCTTTTTTTCCTATTTTTTTTTTCTCAAAATCATAATCTCCATGGTTTCTCAGATCCATTAAGATTCCTTGAGTTCTCCTGGCCAAGTTGAAATCAATAGCTTTGCAAGAATGTTATATGGTGAGAATGAAGGGCATGTTGGCATGCTCTGTACGACAGAGGATCAAACTAGCTATACTGAGCAATTTCCTGGATGACTAAAAGGAAGGAGCTCCTACCGTGTGCCTTAGACCATGCTGATGCCCTGACTTATGCTAGGAATTATATACTATTTTCCCTCCCGTATTAGAGTGAGAGCTCCAAGGATTAGGGTTTTGTTACTTTGAAAGGACAACTTGGGGTGATAATTAGGATTTTTCTGTTCCAAATGTAACTGAAGGATACAAATCTAGTGATTAATAAAGAACTCTGAGCCAAGGTGTTCATTCTACAAAGACAGAGGATATCTTAGCCAAGGTCGAATCAGAGTCGAACATGATACTCTTGGGGGAGGAGAAACTCAAAATGTCGAACAATGGAAATATCAGAAATATTTTCAAAGAGCATGGCATTTCAATTGTGGTTAACTAAGGCCCCAGGCTAGTACCAGAGGATGACAACTGCCAGACAGTTGAATCCATTAGTATCAGATTGAGAGAAATTATTAAGGCCGCTACACCCTTAATTAACCACAAAAATAGGGCCTGGTTTACAACTTGCAGGATGTAATTAAAGTATTGGCTTTGCCATATTATGGCTTTATAACGAAATGGTTATTTAACGTAACTGAGCCTCAGCTGCCTTGTCTATAAAGAAGAGATACATGTTTATGTCTTCTAGATTACTGCAATAACTTGTGATTATGTCTTACATTATGTATGGGCCTTTTATATACTCTGGCCTTTCTTTGATGCTGAGAAGATCAGCATTACATAATCCCACCTGTGGCCCTAGGACAGGCCTAAAGTAAGGACTGGACTGAGCTTTAAAATGGTGCTTGATGTGTGTTAGGTAGCCAGTAAATCCAGTTAACCCTTAAATAACATGGATTTGACTCCATGTATGCAAGTATGTGCAGTTTTTTACAACAGTCAATACCATGTACTTTTGGGTCCACACATGCACAACCAGGGATACAAGGAACCAGGGACAGCCAGTCCAACTATTAATTACAGGCTGTGTGGAGGGTGGGTGTCCCTAAATCCTGTGTTGTTCAACAGTCAAAGGTATTCAATTAAAGGAATGATCTGATATAATCACTGTTTAATATTAGAAGAAGCTGGATAATTCAGATTTGCTGGAAGAGCATTAAAAGAAAGTGCTATGTTGGTTTATTCCATTGCTATCAGTTTATGCACAGGAAATTGGGGAGAACAAGTTTAAGTGTCTACTCAGAACAGCAAGTTAAAGCCAAAACTAGCATTGAAATCATGTTGTTAGTTTTTATTTGTTATCTTCATATCACTTTGTTTTATTAATTAGGTTGAGTAGATAATCCAAGATATCCTTGGGGAAATATTTATTTTTTTATTTGGCTCCAGAGAATTCAATAAATGTTCTTTCAGAGCAATGATTCTCAAAACATAGTCTGCAACATACAAACATGCAGAACACATCTCAGGAATGATGTTGTGTATGTGATGTGTGTGTGTGCACATTAGAGTTCTCTCTACTAGGCTTAGTCCCACAGATGCAACTTATTTTACATAGGATAGAATCAAGACATCTGCATTTTAATAGAAAAAATGTAATTCAGATTCAAATTGTTTATTTTATATTTGAGAAGTATTGCTTACATTCCTTCATTGCTTATTTCCCATCATTTATGCACTCAATAATTATTTGAAAATAATAATACAATAAATGTCTGAGTGCCACAGCCTAACTAAATAAAATTGTAAGATTTTCCCATTGGTTTCATGGTTATTCAAATAGAATAGAGACTTTCTTTGTAAATTTTCTTTGATTCTATCCCCATTTCCCTACTCAAAATTAATCACTTTCCTGATATTTTTTCTCTTCCGTCCCTATAAACGTTTGTTATTCTAGTATTATTTAAGTAGCTATAAGTGACTAGCAGCAGCAGCAATCTATGTTTACAACTATCTTTACGTACTCAAACTTCATATAACGTTATCATATAGCATAAATCACTCAGTATCTTGCTTTTTGGTAAATAATTTGGGTATAATTTGAGGAATTTGGTTCATATAATTTCAGTTTACACATTTTAATTTCAGCACAGGGTTCTAGTCAATGAATATCTCATACTTTAAAATCCATATCCTACAGTAACTAATGTATATTTGTTTTTTCTGCTTTTTGTTATGAAACACAATGCTGTAATTAACATCTAATATGTTTTTTAAGTATATGCCTAAAAGTAATGTTTTTGCTAGATACTACTACATGGCTAATATTTTTAAAAGTACCAGGGACAGTAATGAAAATTTGGGGCAACTTAACATGGTTCTATTTCTTTGCCTAAAGGTGAGAACAGAAATTCCTACTAGACTTCATAAAGATTAACTGGGTTATCCTCTCTGAAAGTCATACCAAACTGTGACAACAAATAGTCAGTTTTCCTTTTCATTATAATTGCACCTATGAACAGAGAACTGAAGACAACTGTCCTGAAGATAGTCAGCATTTTAAGTCAGAGAAATCACCCATATAAATGAGAAAAATCTATATTCTGTCTGAGTAACTTTTACTTTGATATTCAGAATCATCATCTTTGAATTTCTGAGTTTGTGACCTACACATGTGGGTGGCATGTCTATTTCTCCAATTTAAAAAAAAAAGAAAAGAAAAAAAGAAAAAACAGTGCCACTGAATCCTATTTCTTATTCCGTCCCTTTTCTCCCCCCTATTTTATATTCATTTGCTTGTTCTTGCTGAGTCTTCTCAGGCTTTTCAACCAAATGCAAACATTAAATGAAGGCTTTCCTGCAATTTCAAAGCAAAGCAAAGCAATTCCCCTAAAGGGAGAGAAGGCAGTTGTTGATTGTCTACAGAAAGTGAGGCTCGGCATGCACTTTTGGAAGGAGAAAGGGAGGTCTGAGCTAAGAACAGAAGGCCAGGACTATGGTGTCTGTACAAGTTGTTGGGACAGGGAAGAAAAAATTAAAGCAGATAGATTTTACTCTTAGTATGTACCAGGACCTGTCCTGAGCAACCTCACCACTTTCATAAGATAGGGCAGATGACTGCCTATGTTTGCAGATTTCAAGGTTATGGAGAAGACCAATGTCACTTATCCATTTATCCCTTCCTCGGAGAACCCCATTTTCTTTGTTGATTTTTACCACTCCACTCTCCAACATGTCAAAGCCTAGTTTTTAGATACCAAACTAAAATTTATACCCATAGTTTTATAGAATGCACAATTTCCATGAACAAATAAAACATGTTTCCCCTTGACTCAGAAACTTTATCTATAGATATAATATATAAGCATACTGTGAAATCAGGAGAGATATTTATATAAAAGACATTTATTTCAACTTTGGATTCACAAAAATGGAAATCATTAAATATATAATAACTGAGGAATAAATAACTGAAGTAACATATATTCGTGTTAGAGGATACTAGGTAACCATTAAATTGAGGTTTGTAAAGAATTTATAAACATGCAAAAATACTTATCACACAAATGTAAGGAAACAAAAGATGATAAAAATCTAATTGAATTTCAGCTGTGTAAATATAGACTTTACATAAAGAAAGTACATAAAACAACTAAAATTGTAAATAAAAGTAAAATTTGTTTCTATTTGTTTTGATTGTAATACTATATGTAGTTTTTAGTTTCTATGATAGGTTATATATTGTTTTATTAGAAAAACATTTAGGTTATGGTGGAAATGAAATATTGGCCATATTTATAGGAGGCTCTTTTTGTAAGATTAGAGTTGGAACATTAGAAAAAACTGTTTTTTGCTACCCAAAGATTGTGTATAAAAACAAATTGTTTGAACACTAAGGCCTGGTTTAGAAACTTTATTTAACCAGAATGGTTCATGATGTAGGGGTGTCTTAAGGTTAAATGAGCAGATGAGCATGAAGATATCTTACAAATGGATCAAACAAATATGTCCACCTCATTTGCCAAAGAGTCCCACTGTTTTTTGTATCGGATATGAGGTCATGTTTCACTTTCCCTAAAAATCCTTTCTGGCCTGAAGACACTGAGCAGACGAAGGGCAGAGACAGTGTCCCATGAGTGGACTTCTGCTGGCAATTTGTTGTGGAAAATTCACAGACTTTCAAGTGAAACTGATCTGGTAATTTGCAGGGAGGTCTGATGTCTCTCGATCCATTTCCTTACTTATAGGGTGAAATTAGCATCACTCCTCTCACAGGGTTGCTTTGGAGATTAATGTTGATGATATGTCTAAAATGCGCTTAAGGCATGGTCTGAAATAGAGTTGCAAAAATATGTTGCCCTGCCTCATATAATGCCAACTTTTCCAACCAATGGCAAGCCTTTTGCAGTTTTCACTTCCACTGGTAAAAGTGACTTAAGCACTATGCAATCATGTAAATACTTTGAGTTGAAATAGTAAACAAGGGATAGGGGCATAATACAGTCAGTCATAAAAAACAAAACAAAACAAAAACCTCCTCTACAATAAAAGATTCACTTTCCATGTCAACTGCTCCTAATGCTACTAGAGGTAATTTCTATTTGCCAGTCATAACTAGTCACAAGTAGCTGTCAAAAGGCCATAAAAATTCAATGAAAATGTGGTTCCTTTCTCAATATAAAACTTATGGAAATAAAAAGACACATGTTGATACAGCATAAGGGACATGGGATTTCTCTTGGACCACTTTTAGAAGGACATGAATTTCATTAATGAGGGCAGAGCCTCATAACCTAATCATCCCCTAAAAGGCTCACCCCATAATATCATCAATGAGCATTAAAAATTAATCACATGATTTTTAGAGGGTACAAACACAGCCTATAGCATGAGTATACACCCAAAATAGTCTACTCATTCGAAAAGACTCTGATGCTGGGAAAGATTGAAGGCAAAAGGAGAAGAGGGAGGCAGAGGATGAGATGGTTAGATAGCATCACTGACTCATTAGACATGAATTTGAACAAGCACCAGGTAATAGTGAAGGACTGCTGTGTTGCTGTCCATGGGGTCTTAAAGAGTAGGACATGACTCAGCAACTGAACAGTGACATAATATCCGAAAGAAATGAAAGCCGGATCCCAAAGAAATATTTGTACATACATGTTCATATCACCAATAGTCACAGTAACTAAAATACGGAAGTAATTTGGGATATACCAATGGATGAATGGGTAATTAAAATATAGTATTTTCATATATTATCACTCAACCTTAAAAAGAAAGGATATCATGGCAAATGTTACAACATAGATAATGCTTAAGGATATTTTGATAAGTTAAACAAAGGTATGTTTTGCAGATGCATTGGAAGAATTAACGTTGTTAAAATGACCATGCTACCCAAGGCAATCTACAGATTCAATGCAATCCCTAACGAAACATCAATGGCATTTTTCAGAGAACCAGAATAAAAAATTTTAAAACTTGAATGGAAACACAAAAGACACTGAATAGCCAGAAAGATCTTGAGAAAGAAAAACAACATTAGCAATATCAAGTAGCCTTGATTTCAAACTATACTATAAAGCTACAGTAATTAAAATAGTACTGACACAAAGACACATGTAGATCAGTGGAATAGAATAAAGAGTCCAGAAATGAACCCACATTTATATGGTCAATTAATCTACAGTAAAGGAGGCAAGAATATACAATGAGGAAAAGACAGTTTCTTCAATATGTAATATTGAGAAAACTGGACAGCTGCATGCAAAAGAATCAAAATAGATTACTTTCTTGCACCATATACAAAATAAGTTCAAATGAATTAAGATCCAAAGTCATGAAACTCCTAGATGAAAATATATGTAGTGTGTACTTTGATGTTGGTCAGAGCAATATTTTTTGGATAGATTGCCTTAGATAAGGAGAAGTGAAAGAAAAAGTGAAAGTGAAGTCACTCGTCATGTCCAACTCTTTGTGAGGACGCTTAGGCAAGGGAAACAAAGGCAAAAATAAACAAGTGGGGCTGTATCAAATTAAAACCTTTTGTACAGCAAAGGAAACTACAACAAAATGAAGAACACCTACTGAATGGGAGAACATATTTACAAAAGATACATTGATAAGGGATTAATATAACACGACTCAACATCAAAAAAACAAAAAAAAATGTGGCTTTAAAAATGGGCAAAGGACTTGAACAGATATTTTTTCAAAGAAGACATAAGATGACCAACAGGCACATGAAAATATGTTCAACTTCAGTAATAATCAGGAAAATGTAAGTTAAAACCACAATGAGATGTCACCTCACCTGTTAGGACTATTATCAAAATGATAAAAGAAAAATAACAAGTATCAGTGAGGATGTGGAGAAAGAAGAATCCTTGTGCACTGTTCATGGGAATGTAAATCAGTGTAATCAGTATGGAAAGCAGTATGGAAGTTCCTCAAAAAGTTTAAAAATAGAAGTACATTATGATCCAGCAATTCCATCCCTGGATATGTTTCCAAAGAATATGAAGACACTAACTCAAAAAGATACATGCACCCCTATGTTCATTACAGTATTATTTACAATAGCCAAGAACCAAGGTATGGAAGCAACATAACTGTCCATCATAGATCAATGGATAAGGAAAATGTGGCATGTATGTATGTGTCTGTGTGTATATATAAAATGGAATTTTACCAAATTACTCTGCCATGAAAAAAGAATGAAATCTTGTTATTTGCAACACAACAGATGGCCCTAGAGGGTATTATGCTAAGTGAAATAAGTCACTTACTTTGAAGAGAAAGACAAATACTGTATGCCTATATTTACATGTGGAAATTAAAAATCAAAACAAATGAACATAACAAAACAGAAACAGAGCAATATATATATAAGGAAAAAATAGGGAGTTCAAAGAGGGAAAGGGTTGGGAGGGAGGAGAGAAGAAGGTATGGAAGATTTAGAGGTATAAACTTTCATTTACAAAGTAAATGGGTCACAGCTATGAAACATACGGTATGCGGAATATAGTCAATAATAATGCTGTATCTTTAAATGATGATATATGGTAACTAGGCTTATTATGGTGAACAGTGAATTGTTATGCTGGACACTAAGAACTAAAATAGAATAGCAGGTCAATTACACTTAAAAAACAAACTCATACAAGTGACATTTGTGGTTACCAAAGTGGAAGTGGGGGACACGGAGAAAATGAAGGTAGTCACAAACTTCCAATTATAAGATAAAGAAGTACCAGGGATGTGATGTGCAACATGATAAAAATAATTAATATTGTGATATTATATATGTCAGTTGTTGAGAGAGTAAATCCTAAAAGTTCTCGTCATAAAGAAAAAATTTTTTTTCTTTTATTTTTTATCTATACAAGATGATGAATATCGACTAAAGTTACTGTGATTATTTCATGATGTATGTAACTCAAATCATTATGTTGTACACCTTAAATTTATACAGTCTTGAAAAAATGATTAAGTTGGTAGATTTTAGGTTATGTGTGTTTTTTACCACAATAGGAAAAAGTTGGGAAAAAATATGTAACTGACATTCTAAATGGGAAATTAAATAATAGAAGAGGAATAGATGAATCCAAAGGAAGGCAAGAATCAGAAAATAAATAAGAATAATATAAGTTGGTTAAATAAAGAAATAGTAATGATTTAACCCAAATAATAATTACACTAAATACATGTAGAATAAATTCTCCATAAAAGTGACAATGGCTGGTAGGCTGGATAAATAAACAATATCCAATGATTTACTGTTTACAGAAAACAATATTTTAATATAAGAATACAGAGTTTGACCCTAATTGGAAAAAGATATGTAATGCAGACACTAATGAAAACCTAGGTAGCATAACATAGTCTTAAGATATGTAGTATTACAGGACACACAGAGGGGCATTTCAAGAAGTTAATAAGATCAACCTTTAGACATATGTAATAATCCTAAAGTATATTTGTCTGAGACCATAATTTAAAACATATTAAAACAAATCCTTGCTAAGCTAACAAGAAAAACAGAAAAATCTACAGTCTTAGGGAAATAGATGTCTATGAAGCTTCAACAGGATAATCACATAAAAATTTAAGAACATAAAATAGTTTGGCAGAATGATTAATAAAGTTAACAAAACTGATACATCTAGAACCCTGCAAAGACTAACTGCAAATGAACAAACTTTTCACGTATATATATCTGTATGTGTATATATATATATATAAAAATAATCAAAATTGACCAGATGATATACCATAAGCTGAAACTGAAGGACTGTTAAAGGATTAAAATCATGCATAATTTAACATCCTAAACCAATGGGTTACATTTACATATCTACAACAAAAGAGTACATTCAAACCCATCAGATATTAGTTAACCAGCAGTAGAATTCTAAAAAACCTTGGGACACAAAAGAAATCATGATATGAATCTGAATGGCTACTAAATGTATTTAATGGAAAGAAATGATGAAAATAAGAGCAAGATCTAATGAAGTGAAGAACACACATGTAAAAGTGAAGATCTACAAAAGTTGGATTGAAATTAGTGGTAGAGAAAAAAAAGCACAGATAACTGGTATTATCAATGAGAAAATTACAAAAATCTTAGAGGCAGTAATTAGAGTAAGTTTTATGAACAATTATTATAATTATTACAAACAATTCATTAGAAAATTTAGGTGAAATGGACAATTTTTTTTTTCAAAAATAAAAACACCAAATGGACAAAAGAAGAAGGAAAAAAAAAACTGAGGAGTCTGTATCTATTAAACTGATATATTTAAGTAAAACTTTTCCTAAAAATAAAACTTCAGGCCCAGCATTGCTTGTGAATTATGTGAGTTATTCCACTAAAATAAATGTCAGCACTTATAAAAAATTATATAAAAAATAGAATATGAAGGAACACTCCCTAACTCTTTCTATGAGTTTATTATATATAGTCTTGATGCTAACCAAAAACATTTTGAAAATGGAAATTGGCAAGGCAATCTTGCATGCACGTAAATGAAAATATCTTTTTTTTTTTAAACTTTTCCTAAAAATAAAACTTCAGGCCCAGCATTGCTTGTGAATTATGTGAGTTATTCCACTAAAATAAATGTCAGCACTTATAAAAAATTATATAAAAAATAGAATATGAAGGAACACTCCCTAACTCTTTCTATGAGTTTATTATATATAGTCTTGATGCTAACCAAAAACATTTTGAAAATGGAAATTGGCAAGGCAATCTTGCATGCACGTAAATGAAAATATCTTTTTTTTTTTAGAAGTAAATGTTAAAACTTTTTATAAAAACTTTACACATAAAACTGAAATTTAAACTTGGGAGACATAAAATACTCTGTTAACATTTTCTAACAAGGCATATATAAGGTTATCTCAGTGATGAGAATCTTTCGACAAAGTCACTTTTAAAACAACTGAAAAGCCTACATAATTAAGTTTATCAATTGGGCATTAGTTCACCAAAAATACACAATTATACTGTGTTCCTGATATAGTAAAGAAGAAAATTAAGTTATGCATCTCCTCCCTTGACCAAATAAACCCAAAACACCTGATAGGAAGGCCCTAATGCTTTGTCAGCATGTTATCCCTATAACTGTTATTACTGGGAAGATTTTGCTGATAACAGCTAATTTAAGATAAATGTTCATTAGCAAAATAAAGGTTTTAGCTGTTACAAGGACAATATTACTGAACTAAGTAACTATCAAAGTGAATATTCACATTAAATTTTACCATTATGTATATAATTTATAAACATATAACACATAACTTGAATAAAAATTTCTGAATGAGGATTAGAATATTTAATTTGAAATTAGCCTATATTTAAAAGACCTTGATTTTTACTATTAAAACGTTTATTATAGCTAGACAATTCAAGAACTGTGGTGTAACAGCTATATAACACTTAAAGCCTTTATAGCAATACTATATTAAATAAAAGTTAAGCTACCATGGTGAAAAACTGAAAGCATTTCCCCTGAAGTTGGGAACAAGACAATGGTGCCCACTTTCACCACTACTATTCAACATAGTTCTGGAAGTTTTGGCCACAGCAATCAGAACAGAAAAAGAAATTAAAGGAATCCAGTTTGGAAAAGAAGAAGTAAAGCTCTCACTGTTTGCAGATGACATGATCCTCTACATAGAAAACCCGAAAGACTCCACCAAAAAATTACTAGAGCTAATCAATGAATATAGTAAAGTTGCAGGATATAAAATCAACACACAGAAATCCCTTGCATTCCTATACACTAATAATGAGAAAGTAGAAAAAGAAATTAAGGAATCAATTCCATTCACCATTGCAACGAAAAGAATAAAATATTTAGGAATATACCTACCTAAAGAAACTAAAGACCTATATATAGAAAATTATAAAACACTGATGAAAGAAATCAAAGGGGACACTAATAGATGGAGAAATATACCATGTTCATGGATCGGAAGAATCAATATAGTGAAAATGAGTATACTACCCAAAGCAATCTACAGATTCAATGCAATTCCTATCAAGATACCAGCGGTGTTTTTCACAGAGCTAGAACAAATAATTTCACAATTTGTATGGAAACACAAAAAACCTCGAATAGCCAAAGCCATCTTGAGAAAGAAGAATGGAACTGGAGGAATCAACCTGCCTGACTTCAGGCTTTACTACAAAGCCACAGTCATCAAGACATTAGGAATATACCTACTTAAAGAAACTAAAGACCTATATATAGAAAATTATAAAACATGATGAAAGAAATCAAAGAGGACACTAATAGATGGAGAAATATACCGGCTTAAGTTTTAAAATGAATGACCAGTATGCAGGATGACTAGATTATATTGGGCCACCTCCTTTTCTGCTGGCAAGGTTTTCAGGAGCAGTTAGGAGCAGGTTGAAGGAGGAAATGAAGCAGATTCCAACAAGATACCTGCAGAACCTGAATGGGAAAGGGCCCCAGGGTAGAAGGTGGGGCATCCCACCGCACTCAGCCCTCCTCCTCCTTTCTCAGCATTGGAGTCTCTTCCCAGAGCAATAAATCTTGACTGGTGAGACAGAGGCTCTCTCCATTGTGGATGAGCTCCAAGTTGCCCATGGAGTCAGGTTTGGGCTGCTAGTGAGCCTGACTGTGTGGTATTAAGAGACGAAAATCTTCACTTCTGCAGTGGTGCCAACTTGTGTTGGTTACCCGTGAGTTTTCACGTGGGAAATTCTTGGCTGGTTTTCCCCTTCCTGAAAGCTCCCTTCACTTCAACACTATTCTTTGAGAGATCCCTATCTTGACAGCCTGGAGCAGTCTCAGGAAATGTTCCCATGACTTGAGTAACGAAACCTAGTTCTAGTGTGAGTCTAGCATAGGTACATTTTTCTTCCCTCCTGGTCTATTTAGTTTAATATATGATTCATAGCTTATTAGCTTGTGCAGATCACTTGGCCCCCATGGTTCATGGTGGTTGTGCTGTAAGGATGCCTAATAAGAATGCCTATTACCTCTCGGGGCTTCCCTTATGGCTCACTGGTAAAGAATTCCCCTCCCAACGCAGGCGATATAGGAAATGAGGGTTTCAGTCCCTTGGGTTAGGAAGATCCTCTGGAGAAGGGAAAGGCAAACCACTTTGGTATTCTTGCCTGGAAATCCCACAGACAGAGGAGCCTGGTGGGCTACAGTCCATGGGGTTGCAAATAGTCAGATATGACTGAGCGACTCAACACAGCAACAGTTCTTACATTTTACTTCCAGCAAAGCCATTCATTTATTTCATCCGAAGTCTTTGACCCAATCAAGTGAGCTCTAGCTTTAAGATCCAGAATTTGTTGAAGTAAAATGTGACTTTAGTTTTGCAAATGAACACTTACTTCACTGAATTAGTTGGGATAAAACCCTGTTAAACTGTGTGTCGTCATAGGTCTGGTAGTGACAGCCTTGAATTCTTTAAAGGTTCAAGCTCAAATTGTAACTCTAGTGACATTTCTCTCTAGGTTGCACTGCGCTCTTTTTTCTTTCTATTTGCAATTTTATTTTTCCCCATAATAATCAGGAAAGTTGATAGAGTCACTTCCATCTACCAGATAAGACAACTGATACTTGGGGAGGATAAATGACAGTCTCAAGGTCACCCAGCAGCATGAAACAAGAGTTAAAACCTAGAACTATGCCTTCTGACCCCACATCCAGTGCTCTTTCCACTACAGAGATTATTACACTAACCCTGCCTCAGAGTTATTTAAGGCTTTATCTCCTCATCAGTCAAAAACATATTAGGTGCCTGCTATGAGCCAGGATGCTGGATAAATGCCTGATAACTCCCAATCCCTGTGCTAAAGAGGCTCACAGTTGAATAGTCGAGATAAGATTCCTGCATAAATAGCCCCAGTACAAAGCAGACTGTGAATAGCTTAGGAATTAGAGAGTCTTTAGATCATTGGAGACCAAGGAGTGTCTAGCTGAAGTGTTTTGAATTTATTGGTAAGCCTGAGGAGCCATTGGCAGTCTTTGTTGAGTGTCCTGTACTCAATAAGCTCCTCTTGAAACAAAGCAAAACAGAACTTGCGAAGAGTTTAGAGGAAGAATTTACATCTTCACTATTCTCCACTGGAGGAAAAATAGAGGAAAACAAGCAAGCTGTAGTGGCTTGTTCAAGTCGCAAGAGGGACTCAGACCAGCCATCCTTCCCCATGCCTTTTTCTTAAAATCTATTATGCAGACAAGGTGACTGGGTGGGCAGATAGGAGCGGTAGGCCATAGGGGATGCCTTAGCTTGCATCTCCTTCTTTGAGGCATTGCCTACAAGTCTGGAGGCTCTGAGAGGCTATGTTAGTCATGCTGCTTTTCTGCCTGGCCATTTAAAAGAGGACTTAACCATGTGACTTGCTCTGTCCAATAGGAGATTAGGGGACATGACACAGCAGTGTTTTGAAATGACCTTGCATTCTGGGCTTTGCTCTCCTGAGCCTCTGTTCTCACTCATGAGCATGTCCAGGCTGGCTTAGTGTGTGGAGAGAGGGGGTCAGGGTCGGGGGAGCACTGGGCCTGTCGTCACAATTTAACATCATCTGTCTGTCACCTTACACACACTTCACATGACACCACACCACTTCTCTGCACTATCTGTGCTGAATCCCGTTCATGTCATCTAGGGCTACGGGTATGAGTTGAGTGAACCCCTGACCCTAAGTGTTCCCTTCCTTTAACTGCAGCCCAAATATCATGTCTTTTAGGAGATACCAAACACTTCTAAATCCTGCTAATGGTTCTCTTCTTTGGGCAACTAGAAAAATGAGAATTCTGAGGACACTGAACGAATATACTGTCTTTTGATAGCAGTCTTATTTGAATGTCTCCTCTAAGCAAATATGTAGCAAAAGGATTCTAGGCAAGAGGCAAAGAGAGACTGTGTGGGAGCCCCAAGCAGCCAGGAAGTGGAGAGGTATGACCCCAAACATCTGAGCCTTTCCAAAGATGCTTCCTTAAGAAGGAAGAATCTTTCCTTCCTTAAGAAGCAAGGAAAATGTCTTATCCAGGCAGGAAGCATGGAGCTCAGGCCAGGGTGGAGGATGAAAGATGCAATTGTGAGTCTGTATTTGGTGTGATGGGCTTCCCTGGTGGCTCAGTGGTAAGGAATCTGCCTGCCAATGCAGAAGATGTAGGTTCGAAGATCCCTTGGAGAAAGAAATGGCAACCCCCTCCAGTATCCTTGCCTGGCAAATCCCATGGACAGAGGAGCCTGGCAGGCTACAGTCCATGGGGTTGCAAAGTGTTGGTTATGACTTAGTGACTAAACAAAAACAACAGTTTGGTGTCACAGAGAATCTAGATCTGTGGGCAACCAGGGCAGTATGTGCAAAATGTCAGTGATACAGAACTGCTCTCCTTGACAGGGCACGTGCTCTGGGCCTTCTGAGTGGATGCTATAGCTCCCATTTAACATATGAAGAATCAGAAATGAGAAGTGATTTACCCAAGAGAAAACAGATGATAGGCAGAAGAAATACAGTGCAAACTCAAGCCTGCCTAACTCAGAGTCGGCACTTTTCTGCTCTGCCACTTCCAAGGTGTTTTAGTACCACTGTGATTTTCAGTGGTAAAACAACCTCATCTCCGTGGGTCAGGCCCAGTGGGGTCACACCACCAGCTAGAGTTTTGGAGGTAAAGGAAGTTGTGAAGAAGGGTCCTTGGAGAAGTTGTCTGCAATCCCATGGACAGATGTGTACCTGGCTCCTCATGTCCCACCATCTACCTGTCCCACCTGCCCCAGCCAACATAGCATTGGCTGGTGGAACACATCAGTACCGGCTGGGGAGGAGGGAGCAAAAGAGGGAGACCCTTAAGAGTGGGCTGAAAGAAGGTTGCACAGGAATTTGACAAGCAGGAGAAGCTTCAGGAACAAGTGGAGTTTTCAAAGAGGGCTATGGATTTCATTTCAGCTAAGCATCTTCTGAGTCTGTAAAGTTCAGTTCAGTTTGGTTCAGTCACTCAGCTGTGTCCAACTCTTTGCAATCCCATGGACCAGAGCACACCAGCCTCCCTGTCCATCACCACCTCCCGGAGTTTACTCAAACTCGTGTCCATTGAGTCAGTGATGCCATCCAACCATCTCATCCTCTGTCATCCCCTTCTTCTCCTGCCTTCAATCTTTCCCAGCATCAGAATCTTTTCAAATGAATCAGCTCTTCCCATCGGGTGGCCAAGTATTGGGTCAGCTTCAGCATCAGTCCTTCCAATGAATATTCAGGACTGATTTCCTTCAGGATGGACTGGTTGGATCTCCTTGCAGTCCAGAGACTCTCAAGAGTCTTCTCCAACACCACAGTTCAAAAACATCAGTTTTTTAGTGCTCAGCTTTCTTTATAGTCCAGCTCTCACAAAGAGTCTACCAAAATGCTCAGCAAATTGCAGGTCTCAGTGTCTGCTTATTGACTGTAAATGAAGAAATGAGGGAGAATAAATTAATGGCCATTTCAACCACAGGAATTCTATATTCCATTGTTTATAGGCTCAACAAGGCAGCAGGAAGAATGAGTATATTGTATTTTATATTTTGTAATCTAGCCAAGAAGTTTGACATACATGGAAACACTTTTTTTTTCTTTTGGGTTTACGAGTGTTGTTTATTATAAAACACTTTGTAAAGTGGGAGAAATACAAAGGTATGACTAATATTATCATCAAAAGATGGTCAGTTTTTAATATTTTTAAATATATTCTTCTAATCTTTTCCCTGTGCTTACACACATATACACACTTTTTTTTAACCTTCATAGAGTGAAAACATGCTCAAAGAGACTCAAAATGAAAGAATGTGGTTCCAATAGTCCATTTGACTTTTTATATAAAAATAAAGCCCACAATAAAATAAAAGATGGGCAAAATATGGCATCTTAGGCTATAGATGTTCAAAATATGAAAACTGTTTCTTTTTTCCAAATATAATCTTTCTTTTCTCTATAGGATGATTATATTAATGGTAATGACAATAATTATTATTCATTAATTCCTCACCATAAACCAGGCAGTGTAGAAAATACTTCACACATTTTGACATTTTTTTAAAAAAAAATCTTACTGCAATACTGCAAGTTGGAAAATGCTGTCTCTGTTTAAAAGAGGAGGTTTAGCAATTTGTCACATCTACTCAGCTGGGAACCCAGACTTGTTCAACTCAAACCCAAGTGCTCACCCCAAGAATGTCAGAAGCGGAGGCCCAGAGGTCTCCACACAGGACTGAGAGCCAGATTTCCAAATGTCATGTCATAGAATGCTCCCATGATTCTAAAGGGCTTTTGATGATGTGTCTTTGTGTGAAGAGGTTACGGTGGAGTTGACCGTCAGCTGCTACACTCAGTTGTTGGCTTTTGCGCCTGTTAAAGCCCCTAGACTTACCTCTCTGTTAGTGCTGACTGTCCGAGTTGCAGAGAATGTCTTAGCCATCCCCTTTGACCTCCCTGCCAACAGCCTGCATCAATTACCAGCCATGTGAGTGAGCCATCTTGGACGTAACAATGCAAGCAAGCCTTTAGGTCTGTCAGTAGGCTAGAGCCACATGAGAAGCCTAGTGGGAGAGCTAGCTGAGCCCACTCAACCCACTGGACCAGGAAAGATAGTAATATTCTTTATTTATTCATTTATTTTTGGCTGTGCTGGATCTTCTCAGGACTTTCTCCAGTTGCAGTGAGTGGAAGGCTGCTCTTCAGCGCGGTGTGTGGCCTTCTTATTGCAGTGGCTTCGCCTGTTGCAAAGCACAGGTTCCAAATTGTGGGCTCAGTAGTTGAGGTGTATGGGCTTAGCCGCTCCATGGCATGTGGGATCCTCCTGGACCTGGGATTGAACCTGTGTCCCCTGCATTGGCAGGTGGATTCTTAACCACTGGACCAGCAGGGAAGTTGCAATAATCATATTCTTTTATTGGGGAATGCTTTGTTACACAGCACCGGATAATCAGCAGTGATAGTTGGGTTGAATTTCACACTTAAAGGGATTTTTTTCAGGAGAATTTTTCCTAGTAAGTGAATTTTTGGTTTTCAAATTCAAATTCATATGTGGTAAAGATTTTCATTTTTTGCTATTATGTAACTTGTCACCTCCATTAAATGTTGGCAGTAAGGGTTTTATATGCATTCATATTGCAAAAGGCTCCATGTAGACAGACATTGCAATAGACTAAAATTTGGCAAAACTATTAGTGTATTTTCAAAAGGGAAAATCATAGTGTCCAGAGCCCAGAAAAACTTATAAAGATTCTTGATCTCATATGATAACATTCTGCGCCAGTAGATTGAGAGGAAGTGGACTTACATTCTTGAACAAATTTGTGCTTGGTCATGTATATTATTCTTTCATACAGCCATGGATTAAATAGCCTGCAGGAGGAAATGTCAACCCACTCCAGTATTCTTGCCTGGAAAATTCCATGGACAGACAAGCCTGAAGGGCTACAGTCCATGGGGTCACAAAGAATTGGACATGACTGAACACAAAGGCAAGCAATTACTTGACTAAGGCTTGGGTGAATATTCTTTACTGAGTCTCTGATTTTCTTTTATTCTTTTTTAGGTTCTGTTAATAATCTGCTGATTTCATGAAGGAATTTGCAAGTTTAATTTTAAAGATCTGGAATATTTTAAACACCACTGGAACTTGTTGTTCAGTTCTGTCATGACTGACCCTTTGTAGCCCCATGAACTGCAGCACTCTAGGCTTCCCTGTCCCTTGACTGTCTCCTGGAGTTTGCTCAGATTCATGTCAATTAAATCAGTGGTGCTATCTAAACAACTCATCCTCTGTCGCCCTCTTCTCCTTTTGCCTTCAAACTTTTCTAGCATCAGGGTTGGAATTATTTGTCTTCAGAAACTTGTTAGAATCCTTTTTTGAAACTCTCAGCCTAGAACTGTGTGTGTGTGTGTGTGTGTGTGTGTGTTAGGGAGGGTGGAGTAAATGGTGACTTCTGGAATTGCAAGTTGCACGACAGTTTAGACAGTAGTGCCTTTGCCCGAGATAGGGAACTCTGGAAGAAAGCCTCGACTGAGTGAAAAATCTCATGGATTTAACTTTAGAGAAGTAACAACTCTGCAGATTTTGGCTGGGAAGGAGGCTAAGAGTGTCAGGGTACTTGACTAGAAGATTCCTATAGAAGTGAAGTGAAATGAAGTGAAGTGAAAGCCGCTCAGTCATGTCTGACTCTTTGTGATCCCATGGACTTTACAGTCTGTGGAATTCTCCAGGCTAGAATACTGGAGTAGGTAGCCTTTTCCTTCTCCAGGGGATCTTCCCAACCCAGGGATCAAACCCAGGTCTCCCGCATCGCAGGCAGATTCTATACCAACTGAGCTACAAAGGAAGCCCGAAGCTCCTATAGAAGCTGTGTTGAAATATTGCATGAGTTTGCTAGGACTGCCGTAACAAAGTGCCACACACTGGGTGGTTTAAACAACAGAAGTTTACTATCTTACACTTGTGGAGGCTACAAGTTCAGAATCAAGGTGTCAGCAGGGTTGGTTCATTCTGCGGGAAAACCTCCCATCCCTTCTCCTGGCATCTGAGGACTCTTTGGCCTGTGGAGCCAAAACTTCCATCTTTCCACATTCCTGCTACGTGTGTCTGTTTTTAAATTTCCCCTCTTGTGAGGACACCAGTTACACTGGGCTAGAGTCCATTCTAAGGACTTCATCTTGATTTTACTAACTCTGTGAAGACCCAGTCTCCAAATGAACTCACTTTCTGAGGTCCTGGCGCTTGGGACTCCAGCATATGAGTTTGTGGGGAGGATCACAGTTCAACATTTCTGCGGGAAAACCTCCCATCCCTTCTCCTGGCATCTGAGGACTCTTTGGCCTGTGGAGCCAAAACTTCCATCTTTCCACATTCCTGCTACGTGTGTCTGTTTTTAAATTTCCCCTCTTGTGAGGACACCAGTTACACTGGGCTAGAGTCCATTCTAAGGACTTCATCTTGATTTTACTAACTCTGTGAAGACCCAGTCTCCAAATGAACTCACTTTCTGAGGTCCTGGCGCTTGGGACTCCAGCATATGAGTTTGTGGGGAGGATCACAGTTCAACATACAACAAATATCAAATGCATGGTTCTAACTTAGATTGTGTTTGTCTGGGGGTAGCTTATGGGATGGGGCTAATGAAGACTGAACAAGAGAATGTACTCTCACCCCAACGGTTTCTTATTGCTGAGGTGACTTTGAGATAGTCAGAGCTGATGCTATGCTAAGCAAAAAAGTCAGTCACACAAAAACACATGCTGTATGACTCCGCTTACATGAAATGATGCTTGTGGAGAAATTCAGAGAGACAAATTAGTGCCGGCCTAGGCCCGGGCTGGGCGTGAGATGTGGGCTGCGTGCTGAAGGACATCGGTTTTCATTTGTGGTCTACAGTGCTTACTTGCTCAGTCGTGTTTGACTCTTAGTGACCCCATAGACTGTAGCCCACTAGGCTCCTCTGTCCACGGTAATTCTCCAAGCAACAATATTAGAGCAGGGTATCAAGCTCTCCTTCAGGGGATCTTCCTAACTCAGGAATCGAACCAGGGTCTCCTGCATTGTGGGCGGATTCTTTACCAGCTGGGCTATCAGGGAAGCCCAGGGATTCTTTTCAGCTCAGTTCAGTTCAGTTCAGTTGCTTAGTCGTGTCTGACTCTTTGCAATCCCATGAATCGCAGCACGCCAGGCCTTCCTGTCCATCACAAACTCCCGGAGTTCACTCAGACTCATGTCCATCGAGTCAGTGATGCCATCCAGCCATCTCATCCTCGGTTGTCCCCTTCTCCTCCTGCCCCCAATCCCTCCCAGCCTCAGGGGTTTTTCCAATAAGTCAACTCTTAGCATGAGGTGGCCAAAGTATTGGAGTTTCAGCTTCAGCATCATTTCTTCCAATAAACACCCAGGACTGATCTCCTTTAGGATGGACTGATTGGATCTCCTTGCAGTCCAAGGGACTCTCAAGAGTCTTTTCCAACACCACAGTTCAAAAGCATCAATTCTTCAGTGCTCAGCTTTCTTCACAGTCCAACTCTCACATCCATACATGACCACAGGAAAAACCATAGCCTTGACTAGACAGATCTTTGTTGGCAAAGTAATGTCTCTGCTTTTGAATATGCTGTCTAGGTTGGTCATAACTTTTCTTCCAAGGAGTAAGCGCCTTTTAATTTCATGCCTGCAGTCACCATCTGCAGTGATTTTGNAGCTACCACATTAATTTACAGATATCAGCTATTTGAAAAAGCCACAGATTATTCAGTTTTTCCATTTTTGCCATTATCACAGATTAAAAAAAAATTAAGACTCATACTGTTTGTACTCAAAGCAAAGAGGTAATATTTTAAATGAACACTACATTATTTAAACAAGGTGATACATCACATTCAAGTGAAGATTAATTCTGAATGCTAGCTGTTCACATTTAAAGTTCAATAAGGACAATTCACCACACTAAGTAATAAAGGAGATATAATTATTATAACTAAAAAGCCTCTTGATGAAAGTGAAAGAGAAGAGTGAAAAAGTTGGCTTAAAGCTCAACATTCAGAAAACAAAGATCATGGCATCTGGTCCCATCACTTCATGGCAAATAGATGGGGAGACAGTGGAAACAGTGTCAGACTTTATTTTGGGGGGCTTCAAAATCACTGCAGATGGTGACTGCAACCATGAAATTAAAAGACGCTTACTCCTATGTAGTTATGACCAACCTACATAGCATATTTAAAAGCAGAGACATTACTTTGCCAACAAAGGTCCATCTAGTCAAGGCTATGGTTTTTCCAGTGGTCATGTATGGATGTGAACCTTGGACTGTGAAGAAAGCTGAGCACCAAAGAGTTGATGCTTTTGGAGTGTGGTGTTGGAGAAGACTCTTGAGGGTCCCTTGGACTGCAAGGAGGTCCAACCAGTCCATCCTAAAGGAGATCAGTCCTGGATATTCATTGGAAGGACTGATGCTGAGGCTGAAATTCCAGTACTTTGGCCACCTCATGTGAAGAGTTGACTCATTGGAAAAGACCCTGAGGCTAGGAGGGATTGGGGAAGGAAGAGAAGGGGACGACAGGATGAGATGGCTGGATGGCATCACTGACTCAATGGATATGAGTTTGGGTAAACTCCAGGAGTTGGTGATGGACAGGAAGGCCTGGCATGTTGCTATTCATGGGGTCACAAAGAGTTGGACATGATTGAGCGACTTAACTGAACTGAATTATAACAGTTGAAAAAGCATTTTAGAATATTCACCATGGATTTATGAATAAATTCTATGAACTAGAAATTAGAGCATTTAATCTGGTAAAGAAATTCTACAAATACTTTCAGATAAATTGTACTTTGTAGTAAATTATTAAAAACTTTTTTCTGAAGATTAGGAATCAGAAAAATATGTTTCACTATTACTACTTCTGTTTAATGATAATTACATTAGAAGATTGCTATGGTATAAATGTGTTTTCTCACAATTCATATTCAAAAGTGATGGTAATAGTAAGGGGTGCATTTGGAGGGTGATTAGATCATGAGCATGGAGCCCTTAGGAATGGGTTAAATGCCCTTGTAAAAAGAGACTCCACAGAGCTCGCTAGCTTGTTCCACCATCTGAAGATACAATGAGAAGTCTGCAAGCTGAAAGAGAATTTTCACCTGACCGTGCTGCCCCACCCCCAGATTATAGACTTTCAGCCTCTGAAACTGTGAGAAATAAATATATATTGTTTATGAACTACCCAGTCTCTGGTATCTTGTTCAGTTCAGTTGCTCAGTCATGTCCAGCACTTTGCTGTCCCATGTACTGCAACACACCAGGCCTTCATGTCCATCACCAACTCAAACTCATGTCTATTGAGTCAGTGAGGCCATCCAACAATCTCATCCTCTGTCATCCCCTTCTCCTCCCACCTTCAATCTTTCCCAGCATTATGGTCTTTTCAAATGAGTCAGTTCTTCACATCAAGTGGCCGAACTATTGGAGTTTCAGTTTCAGCATCAGTCCTTCCAATGAATATTCAGGACTGATTTCTTTAAGATGGACTGGTTGGATCTCCTTGCAGTCCACGGGACTCTTAAGAGTCTTCTCCAACACCACAGTTATTAGACAGGATCTAACCAATATAATACACAAAAAAATAAAGGAAAACTTTACATGTATATAAAAATGGGAAAGAGAGAAATTAAAATTTCTATGATTGTTTATATAAAAACTCTAAGATCATAGAACATATGTTAAAATCAATGTGTGAATTTAGCACTGTAAAGTATATGCTATTCAAAACTGGGAAAGGAGTATGCCAAGGCAGTATATGTTGTCACCCTGCTTATTTAACTTATATGCAGAGTACATCATGAGAAATGCCAGGCTGGATGAAGCACAAGCTGGAATCAAGCTTGCTGGGAGAAATACCAACAACCTCAGATATGCAGATGACACCACACTTATAGCAAAAAGTCAAGAGGAACTAAAGAGCCTCTTGATGACAGTGACAGATGAGAGTGAAAAAGCTGGCTAAAAACTCAACACTCAAGAAACTAAGATCATGACATCTCGTCCCATCACCTCATGGCAAATAGATGGAGAAATGATGGAAACATTGACAGAGTTTATTTTCTTTGGCTCCAAAATCACTGCAGATGGTGACTGCAGCCATGAAATTAAAAGATGCTTGTTCCTTGGAAGAAAAGCTATGACAAACCTAGACAGCGTATTAAAAAGCAGAGGCATTACTTTGCCAACAGAGGTCTGTCTAGTCAAAGCTATGGTTTTTCCAGTAGTCATGTATGGATGTGAGAATTGGACCATAAAAGAGGCTAAGCGCCAAAGAATTGATGCTTTTGAACTGTGGTGTTGGAGAAGACTCTTGAGAGTCCCTTGGGCTGCAAGGAGATCCAACCTGTCAATCCTAAAGGAAATCGATCTTGAATATTCATTGGAGGGACTGATGCTGAGGCTGAAGCTCCAATACTTTGACCATTTGATGCAAAATGGTCACTAGAAAAGCCGACTCACTGGAAAAGACCTGGATGCTGAGAAGGAATGAAGCCAGGAGGAGAAGGGGACAATAGAGAATGAGATGGTTGGATGACATCACCAACTCAATGGACATGAGTTTGAGCAAGCTCCAGGAGATAATGAAGGACAAGGAAGCTTGGCATGCAGTCCATGGGGTCGCAAAGAGTGAGACACAACTGAGCGACTGAACAACAAAATATTTCTCTCATGTACACAGGCACTAAAACCGTTAGAAAATAAAATGGAAAAATGAAAGGTACATTTACAATGGTATCAAAATAACACCAAATATAAAGGGTAAATATGAAGTGAGATATGCAAGACCTTCACACAGTAAATAAGAGAGAAAAGAGGACCTAATAAATGTATTTTTTAAAATATAAATGCTCAACAAGAATTTTGTTTCATTTTGACCTTTTATTTTTAATTTATTGGTTTTTTAATTCTATATTGAATAAAATTGCTAACAATGTCAAGATTTTCTAAAGAAACAACATAATTGAATGTCTTGAACTACAAGATATTAATATAAAGAACACTAAAGAATGAGTGGTGTCAAACTGGTCCAAACTTAGATGAACTAAAACTGGAAGGGCTTCTCTGATGGTCCAGTGGTTGAGAATCTGCCTGTCAACGCAGGGGACATGGATTCAATCCCTGTTCTAGGTGGATCCCACATGCTACAGAGCAACTAAACCTGTTCACGACAGCTACTGAGCCTGTGCTCTAGAGTCCATGAGCTGCAATGGCTGAAGCCCCTGTGCCCGGAGCCTGTGCCTCACAGCAAGAGAAGCCGCCACAGTGAGAGTCCATGCACAGCACTGAAGAGTAGCCCCTGCCTGCTGCAACTAGACAAAGCCCATGCTCAGCAATGAAGGTTTCAGCCCAGCCAAAAATCAATTGAAAAAATGGAACATGTTTAAACCTAAAGCTGCTCTTAAAACTAAAAAACATATATATTTTTAATCTAACAGAATAGACAGGTCAGAAGCAGACTCACACAAGTAAAGCAGAATAATTTATGACAAATATATCAGTTGGGGCACAAAAAAAATGCATGTCTTTTAAATAAATAATATACATGCACTTGTATATTCATAGTGAAAAAATGAATTTATACTCTGACCACACATCATAAACAAAATAGGTCCCAGATTGTTTATAAATCTAAATATGAAAGGTTGAACAATGAAGATTCTAGAATGCTACATATAGCATAATTATTTTATGACTTGGGAAGGAAAAAATTGCTAACATACATAATGTAATAACCATAAAAGAAAATTTCCTTTAGTGAAATACATTAAAAATAAAAACTTCAACTTATATCAAAAACATCTTTACCAAACATATATTTGGCAAAGGACTCATCATATGCAGAGTACATTTGGAACTCTCACAAATGCATAATAAACAGATACACAATCCAACTGTGGGGGAAAAAAAGACAAAGAAGGCAGGAAAAAGGAAGGGAGAAAGGAAGGTGGGGAAGAGAAAAAATTGGTAAGTCTTTAAATAGAAATTTTACAAAAAAACTGCAAATATGTGAAAAGTTGCTTAATGCCACTAGTCAGAGAAATTAAAATAAAAACCACAACAAAATACATTACAAACCACTAGCATGGTTGAAATTATATGGTAACACCAAGTGTGCAAGAAGAAGGAGCAGTAAACACTCATACTGGAAAAAACTCTTTAGAGATATGTTTGAGATTAGCTGTTAAACCAAGCATATGATAAGATCCAGCAAAATAACTCCTACATATATATATATATATAAAACAAGAGAAATGCCTACATATATACCACAGAGACATATACAAGAATTTTTATGGCAGCAGTACTCATAGTAGCCCTGATCAAGAAACAACCTTGAAGTCTATCAAGAGAATAAAATAGATAAATAAATAGTGATATATTCATACAATGAAAAACATATAGCTACAGAGTTCTCATATGCTCCCTCCCCTCGTAATCTCACCATCCACATCCTAGGTAAAAATGGTATGCATGTTACTGTTGATGAACCAACAATGACACACCATTATCACCAAAAGTCTGTAGTTTACATTAGACTTCACTCTGTGTTGTACATTCTATGGGTTTTGACAAATGCATAAGAGCATGTGTCTACCATTGCTGCTTAATACAGAATAGTTTTCACAGCCTTAAATATCCCCTATAGACCACCTATTCATCCTTTGCTCCCTCAATACAATGACAGTTACTAATCTTTTCACTGTCTCCATAGTTTTGCCTTTTCTAGAATGTCATGTAGTTTGAATTTAACAGTATGTAGTCTTTCCAGTTAGCTTTTTCATTAAGTAATTCAATCTAAGATTCCTCTTTGTATTTTCATTTCTTTTCTTCTTAGTAATGAATAATGTTACATTGTCTGGATGTACCGTATTTTTTGATACCCAACATCCAAGTTAAGAGAAACCCAGGTAAGATGGTAGGTGTTGCGAGAGGCATCAGAGGGCAGACACACAAACCATACTCACAGAAAACTAGCCAATCTGATCACATGGACCACAGTCTTTTCTAACTCAATGAAACTATGCCATTCCATGTGGGGCCACCCAAGACAAGCAGGTCACGGTGGAGAGGTCTGACAGAATGTGGTCCACTGGAGAAGGGAATGGAAAACCACTTCAGTATTCTTGCCTTGAGAATCCCATGAACAGTATGAAAAGGCAAAATGATAGGATACTGAAAGAGGAACTCCCCAGGTCAGTAGGTGCCCAATATGCTACTGGAGATCAGTGGAGAAATAACTCCAGAAAGAATGAAGAGATGGAACCAAAGCGAAAACAACACCCAGTTGCAGATGGGACTGGTGATAGAAGCAAGGTCTGATGCTGTAAAGAGCAATACTGCATAGGAACTTGAAATGTTAGTTCCATGAATCAAGGCAAACTGGAAGTGGTCAAACAGGAGATGCTAAGAGTGAACATCAACATTCTAGGAATCAGCGAACTAAAATGGACTGGTATGGGTGAATTTAATTCAGATGACCATTATATCTACTACTGCGGGCAGGAATCCCTTAGAGGAAATGGAGTAGCTATCATGGTCAACAAAAGAGTCCAAAATGCAGTACTTGGATGCAACCTCAAAAACAACAGAATGATCTCTGTTCATTTCCAAGGCAAACCATTCAATATATCACAGTAACCCAAGTCTATGCCCCAACCAGTAATGAAGAAGCTAAAGTTGAATGGTTCTGTGAAGACCTACAAGACCTTTTAAAACTAAAACCTCACAAAGATGTTCTTTTCATTATAGGGGACTGGAATGCAAAAGTAGGAAGTCAAGAAACACCAGGGTAACAAGCAAATTTGGCCTCAGAATACAGAATGAAGCAGGGCAAAGGCTAATAGAGTTTTGCCAAGAGAATGCACTGGTCATAGCAAACACCCTCTTCTAACAACACAAGAGAAGACTCTATACATGGATATCACCAGATGGTCAACACCAAAATCAGATTGATTATATTCTTGCAGTCAAAGATGGAGAAGCTCTATACAGTCAAAAAAAAAAAAAAAAAAAAAAACGGAGCTGACTGTGGCTCAGATCATGAACTCCTTATTGCAAAACTCAGACTTAAATTGAAGAAAGTAGGGAAACCACTAGAACATTCAAGTATGACCTAAATCAAATTCCTTATGATGAAACAGTGGAAGTAAGAAATAGATTTAAGGGACTAGATCTGATAAACAGAGTGCCTGATGAACTATGGATGAAGGTTCGTGACATTGTACAGGAGACAGGGATCAAGACCATCCCCATGGCAAAGAAATGCAAGAAAGCAAAATGGCTGTCTGGGGAGGCCTTACAAATAGCTGTGAAAAGAAGAGAAGCAAAAAGCAAAGGAGAAAAAGAAAGATATAAGCATCTGAATGCAGAGTTCCAAAGACTAGAAAGGAGAGATAAGAAAGCCTTCTTCAGCAATCAATGCAAAGAAATAGAGGAAAACAACAGAATGGGAAAGATCAGAGATCTCTTCAAGAATTTTAGAGATATCAAGCGAACATTTCATGCAAAGATGGGCTCCATAAAGCACAGAAATGGTATGGACGTAACAGAAGCAGAAGATACTAAGAAGAGGTGGCAAGAATACACAGAAGAACTGTACAAAAAAAGATCTTCATGATCCAGATAATCACGATGGTGTGATCCCAGACACCTTGGAATGTGAAGTCAAGTGGGCCTTAGAAAGCATCACTATGAACAAAGCTAGTGGAGGTGATAGAATTCCAGTTGAGCTACTTCAAATCCTGAAAGATGATGCTGTGAAAGTGCTGTACTCAATATGCCAGCAAATTTGGAAAACTCAGCAGTGGCACAGGACTGGAAAAGGTCCGTTTTCATTCCAACTCCAAAGAAAGGCAATGCCAAAGAATACTCAAACTACAACACAATTGCACTTATCTCACACATTAGTAAAGTAATGCTCAAAATTCTCCAAGCCAGGCTTCAGCAACACGTGAACCATGAACTTCCAGATGTTCAAGCTGGTTTTAGAAAAGGCAGAGGAACCAGAGATCAAACTGCCAACATCTGCTGGATCATGGAAAAAGCAAGAGAGTTCCAGAAAAACACCTATTTCTGCTTTATTGACTATGGGATCACAATAAACTGTGGAAAATTCTTCAAGAATTGGGAATGCCAGACAACTAAACCTTCCTGTTGAGAAACCTATATACAGGCCAGGAAGCAACAGTTAGACCTGGACATGGAACAACAGATTGGTTTCAAGCTGAAACTCCAGTACTTTGGCCACATCATGCAAAGAGTTGACTCATTGGAAAAATCTCTGATGCTGGGAGGGATTGGAGGCAGGAGGAGAACGGGACGACAGAGGATGAGATGGTTGTGTGGCATCACCAACTCGATGGACATGAGTTTGAGTGAACTCCGGGAGTTGGTGATGGACAGGGAGGCCTGGCGTGCCGCAATTCATGGGATCGCAAAGAGTCGGACACGACTGAACCACTGAACTGAACTGAACTCAACTTGTCTGATTTTATCCATTAACCTATTGAAGGACATCTTACTTTTCTTTAAATTTTGGTGATTATGAATAAAACTGCTACAAACATCTATGTACAGCTTTTGTGTGAATATAGTTTTCAATTCATTTGTCAAAGTTTAAGGGGCATGACTGCTGAATACTATGGTAAGATATTTAGTTCTCCAAGAACTACCGACTCACTTCCCAAGTGGCTGTGCCATTTTGTGTTACTACAGTAATGAATGAGAATTCAGTATGTTCCACATCCTTGTCATCATTTAGTACTGTCAAGTTTTTTAATTTTAGCCTTATGTATGTAATGTGTGTAGTAGTATCTAGTTTGTCTTTTACTTTGAAATTCTCTAACTACATATAATGTTGAGCATCTTTTCATATGTCTATTTGTCATGTGTATATCTTCTATGGTGAGATTCAGGTATTTTGCTCATTTTAAAACTGAATTATTATGATTAAGTTTTAAGTGTAATGTGTATATTCAGGATAACAGCTCTTTTATCAAATATGTATTTTTGCAAATGTTTTCTTCCAGTCCATGGTATGTATTTTAACCCTTTGACAATATTTTTCATAACAAATAAAAATATATAATGACAATTTAACTTATTATTTCCTTCAGCCCCTTTGCTGTCGTATCTAAAAACTCATCTCTAGACCAAAAGAGAGTTTCTCCTGCATGGTCTTCTAGGAGTTTTATAGTTTTGCATTTTACACTTCGTTCTATGACCCATTTTGAGAATATTTTTAATTTTTTGCCTGGGTTTTCTGAAGAATGGAGCTCAAAGTCTAAAACCCCAACAACTTTGCAAAGGTACTAAGGAATATTCACCAGTGAAGATTGGGAAGGAAACAATTTCTTTCATTTATTGACCATGCAATGGAGTCTTGTAACATACTGAATCATGTGGGAAATAGAGTATCTCAGAATACATCTTCTGGAAAGAATCTCAGCAAATTGTTCCTCTTTGTGCTGCATTTAATGGATCAGTAATAGATATTATAGAAGTAGATAAAAATGGATTCTTTGTTAAATAAGTTTTGAAAAATTTTACCTAACATGCAATATATGTCTTTACCATCAGGATATTTATGAGGGCTTTAGTGATTTTGGTGACTCTCCAAATGGGCAATACATTAACTAGAATTCTCTCAGCTCACTTTACTGAACATATAATACTTTCTTGAGAAACTAGTATTTTGAATGAAAACAAAAAAAAACTTTATAGATAAGAAAATAGCTCATGACATGAAGTTCACTATTATGTCAAAGATCATTCAGTTAGTTATTGGAATGTTTGGTATTGACACAAACTATCCAGTATTCCTGCCTGGAAAATCTCATGGACAGAGGAGCCTGGAGGGCTAAAGTCCATGTGGTCACAAAGAACTGGACACAACTGAGTAATTAAGCCACCATCAACCACCACCATCTACTTACAAGTTGGTGTTGATTTAATTTCCATTTACTTCTTGAAGAAAGTGAAGCCTCATTCATTAAATGTTTGTGAAGCATTCTATTATGGTGTTCCAGACAGGGGGACATGGCATTATGATGTCTACTCATTTAATCTTAACACTTTCCCTTATATCATGATACAACATATTCTAATATTTTATGAGTTTGTCTTAATGAATAAATTGCTAACTCTATTCAGCCCTTTGTAATTAATGGGGCACCAAGATTATTTGAGTGTAGCCTATGTCATCTGGGGGCATTCAGCACTTGTCCCAGTGCCCTCATTCATGGGAAGTCTATTTAGGCCTCTATGCTCACTGACATTGTGAAATTGTCACGTTTGTAGCCGGTAATTTGGCCATCAGAAAAATCTGTGCATTGATGATAATAAATTTATCTTCTCCTTTAAAAACATCATTAATTAAATTTTCCTGAAATCCATTTCACTCCTTGCAGAGTCAGATAAATGCTAAGTTTGGGCACATGTATTCTTCAGGGAATCAAAGAAGACTTGAGATGACAGCAGTCAGTGAGAATTCTGAGCTAGGATTAACATTTTGAAAGAACTTGTCCATCTGTTAAACAAAAGCTAAATCTGATTCAGCTTGAGTACAACATATGTATTTCCAAAGCAAAGCTTTTGTTCAAATTATCTTAACAGTCCAGGTAACATGGTATTTATTATTAATGCTACTCTATGAGTAGAAAACTCTTTAAAATTTTTAATGTCTTACAAATTCACAATTCAACTATGGTAAAATAGGTTTCACCTAATTGCTCAGTTGGTAAAGAATCTGTCTGCAGCAGGAAACCCAAGTTCAATCCTTGGGTTGGGAAGATCCCCTGGAGAAGGAAATGGCAAACCACTTCAGTATTCTTGCCTGGAGATTTCCATGGACAGAGGAGCCTGGCAGGCTATAGTGCACGGGGTCAAAAGAGTCGGACACGACTTAGTGAATAAACCAAAAACCAACCAATAATCTATTCAGGAATATTAAGAGAAACAGTGGGCATGTATGTGCAGTTCGTGTCTGCCATGCCCATCTGCCAAGGTTTCCCACCTATATTATAAAGCAAGACAAAAAATATTTCAAAGTACACAAAGACTTTTCTTAACAAAATCTTGTATTCATTGGTTAATTTCTAAAGGCTTACAAAAGCATTTGTTAAAATAAGTTTTGATCATTCTTAGCATAAACAAACAAACGAAAATTTCTAAATATCCCACTGGCCATGCTCATATGGGGAAAGAACAGTGACCTCACCCAAAATGATGAAAGTATCCCCTTTAATGTGGAAAAAGACCAAGAGCTCACAGTAACAGGAAGGTTAACTGGTAAGGATCTTAGTTCTTTCATTTACTAATCCATTCAAGAAGCTCATTTGATCATTTCCGTCATCTAGTAAGGCGGGCACTGTGAAAAATACCATGTCATGTGTATTTAAAAGTCAATAATATATAACCATAACTTACATCATCCTTAGGATTCAATGGACATACAGGAAACTGCTGCAGTTTTCCTTTCATGGAAAAAGTATTCATTTATAAAATGCACAACAGTTGCTGTAGTGCTCAATGCTAGAGGAAGGAAAGGCCATTTGCTTTTTACTCACTGATTTACTGAAACAAAGCTATGTGGTATAATAAGATACTGTGAATCATTCAAATAAATAAGATTGCACAAAATCCAATTTAACAGTCACAACACTTGTGTTTCCTCCAATAAATCTTCTAAATGGCATCTAGGTGATATGTGGAATACTTGATTTTTAGATATAATTTAAATGATATAGGGCAATTTATAATGTTATTAAGGCACTCTTCGTTGGAAAGGATGGAGTAATGAAAATCTGACTTAACCTGCATGAGTTTACTGGGACTACCATAACAAAATACCACAGACTGTGTGGTTTAAATAATAGAAATGTATTCCTCACAGTTCCGGAGACTAGAACTCCAAGATCAAAGTCCAGAAGTGCAGTATCCAAGTCCAAGATCCAAGTGTAGCCAGGTTTGCTTTCTTCTGGGGTCTCTCTCCTTGATCTGGAGACAGCCATCTTCTTACTGATTCCTCATATGGTTGTCCCTTGGTCTATGTGCATCTGTGTCTTAATTATCTCTTTGTATAAGACCACCAGTTGTAACAGATTAAGGTCCACTTGTATGGTCTCATTTTATCTCAGTCACACCTTTAAAGGTCTTTTCTCCAATATGGGCACATTCTAAGGCACTGCAGATCACAATTTTAATGTACGCATTTTGGGCAGGCACAATTCAGTCTCTTACACCTTCCCACTCTTAACGAGTATAAGACAAGACACCATATACGTAAGAGTTATTTTCGGATGTTGGATAGCAGGCAGCACAGAAGTGTTACCTCTGAGAGAAGAGAAATGAAGGTGGACTCTGCTATGGCCCTAGTTTTCTTCCTAGAAACCCATTCCAGTTTCCAAACTAGGATGGAAATTTTCAAAGCAGAGCATAGTGGTTTCATGGAGTTGAGACGACAGAGATCAGAAGTTAGTGAGGTTAAAGAACGTCACTGAGCAGAATTTTGGAGAAGACAGATCTACACGGAGAAAGAGTACCAGAAACCTGAACAGGAATCTGTTCTGTCTTTGCCAAACACTAAGCCAGGTATGTACATATGGAGCAAAATTCCAGGAGGCCTTGCAAAGAATGATGAGTGTGCTGTAAACAGAATACTTCTCAGAAATCACACTACAGAGGCAGACTTTTTAGCTCTGATTCATCATAGATTTTTCATTTCTCACTTGGGCATTCAGTAGAAACTGTAAAATGCCCACAACTTGAGTCGTAGGGCTAAATAGTAAGTAATAGTTACTTTAAAAAATGCCTAGACAAATCTCAACAAACTAAAGCTGATAGATGAGTAAATTAATACTGTCAGAATAAGGCTCATAATTCCTTCCCTGGTGGTGCAGACAGTAATTCTTTAAAGGAAAACAGCGAAATTCAGATACTCATGAATATAACATTCACGACATCCAGGATCCACTTAAAATTTGTGAAGCATGACGATATATAAAAACTGTCAACCAGAAAGTGACAGAGATGATAAAATTCACAGAAAAGACACTCTGTTTGGAGCTTCCCTGGTGGCTCAGTGGAATGAGTCAATACAGATGACACGGGTCTGATCCCTGGGTGGGGATGATCCCTTGGAAAAGAAATGGAAACCCACTCCAGTATTCTTACATGGGAAATCCCATAGACAGAGGAGCCTGGAGAGCTTACAGACAATGGGATCAAAAAGTACTGGGCACGACTTAGCACATTCACACATCTGATTTTACTATGCCGAAGGATTAAAGCAAAATATGTACCAAAAAAGGAGAGAAATGGATAATATGAAAGAACCAATCAGCATAAAGACATTTGAGAAGAAAATATCAGTAAATTTAAAGATAGAGGAGATATCAATCGATTACTCAAATTAAAGATATAGATGAACAGAATAAACTTTGCTTTTATGTGTTTGTGAGTGTCAGAAGAACCTGAAATATAATTAAGACAAATCCAAGACTTGGACTTCTGGAAATACCAGCGTAATTGGAGGCTACTTTTTTTTCTACTAATCTGTGTACAAACAAACCAACCATTAAAAATCAGTTGGATACTAAGAAGAGCATTTTCTCTAGAGCAAAATAAAAATAAACTCAGACTGGCAAACTGAATGACTAGGGAAAGTGGAGAGATCCATTCAAGTTTCTGGAATCTCTGCAAAGTCACTAGGCTAAACTAATCAATATTAAAGAGTATTTTCCATGATCCTCAATTTTCATGTGAAGATGGAAACCTTTACTCTCTGGCTACCTGATGAAAGTTCGAAACTGATTCTAAAAGTATGAAAATCAGTGATTCTGGGGTCCTTGGAATGGTTTACTATTTGCTTAGGAAATCATGATCATCTTCCTCATCTTCAGTTGAAGTAATAAAAGCCTAGAGGAAGTTACTTCTTCACGGAAGACAACAGAAGACATTATGATCCACAGGCTGGGCATTCCATATCCAGCTTTCCCACTCACCTAGCAAGTACAAGTGGGTTCATGTTCTTACCCCTCAATTCCATCACTTATGAAATGAAAATGTAAAGTATACTTCCCATGGAAAAAGATTAAGTATATTCTGAGTCTAAATATTACTTTAGGCATTAAAACAAAAAATGATGTTAATGTCTGTATTTGTTAACTTATTTAACAAACATTTACAGGGTCCTTACTGTGTGCAGTTCAAATGTTATGGTGATGATCAAGATACAAAATGCCTTATTCATGAGTATAATACATTCAAGTAGGAAAAACAGACAATAATCAGCACTTAAATCAACACAAATACAATGGAGAAATAGAAATATAAAGTGAAGTAAAGATTTGTAAAAGTGAATGGAGGAAGCTAAGTTAAGCTTCCACTTCACATCATAACGCAAAGTAATTTTCAGATCCATTATGGAATAGCAATGTTAGAAGTAAATCTTGGAGGCTACATATAAAAGCTAAGGGTGGAGGGAACCTTCTCAAACAAGAATGGGAATACATAAGCTCTATTAAAATGAAAAAACAAAAATAGAGAGTCCTATTGTATAGCACAGGGAACTATATTCAGTATCCTGTAATAAACTGTAATAGAAAAGACTATGAAAAAGAATGGGGCTTCTCTGGTGGTCCAGTGGTTAGGAATCTGCCAGTGCAGGGGACACAGGTTGGATCCTTGGTCTGAGAGGATTCTACACGCCACGGGGCAACTAAGCCCACACGCCACAACTACTGCAGCCCACGCACCACAGCCAGGGAAGCTGGGGTGCCCTGAGCCCCTGCTCTGCAACAAGAGAAGCCGCTGCAGTGAGAAGCCTGCTCACCACAACTAGAGAAGTCTGCATGCAGCAACGGAGACCTAGCACTGCCAAAAATAAATAAGTGGATGAAGAATTTAGAAAAAAGAATGTATATATGCATAACTGAATCACTTTTCTGTACAGTAGGAATTAACATAACATTATAAATCAACTATTCCTCAATAATTTTTTTTAAATGTAGGGAGACATTTTGTGATAAAATTTGTAATGATAATGATAGATTAAAGGCTAAAGGCTAATGAAAAACTGTTAAATTGACAAGACAAAAACGCAACAGTTAAGGATAACTAGTTCATACTGGAAAAATCACACTGTTTAAAGGAATGGGTTATTTCAGATAAGTTGGTCATGATTGTCCTCTGAAAACAAAACTTGAATAAATGGAAGGATCAAGTCATGCAGCAGTCCAGTGTTGAATACACCAGGTGAAGTGAAGAGTTAAGCAACAGTCTTGAAACAGAAGCCACATTGGTCTCGTCAAGAATTGCTAAAACTTTAAGCTAGCATGTGATAGATTATAGGGGACCATAAAAGTGTCAAGAATATCTGTTAGTAGTTAATTGCAGCAATTAAGATGAGAGTTGATGGGGACTTCAATTCAGATAGTGGGAAGCTGTGAGGGGAATCATTCATATTTTGAATGCTTTTTCTAAACTTAGAAGAAAGAAGCTGCCTATGGGTTGGGTTCCATTTGTAAAAGATACAGATATAAAGTTTACTTTGCAGATATGTGAGTTTAACCAAATTGCAAATCATTTAGTAGGAAAGAGACTGAAGTTGACCTCACAAAGCAATATTCAGGATTAAAATCAATAGTTTCTAAGAACTTCTAGGGAACTAAAATGTTTAGTAGACATTGGAAAAAGTTATATAAAAGCTAAATGCTTAATTTCTTACCGTGCTTTATATATATATATATATATTTTATTTTTAATTAATTTTTATTCTTTAGTTTGTTTTGCTTTACAATACTGTATTCGTTTTGCTATACATTGACATGAATCAGCCACGAGTGTACATGAACTCCCAATCCCGACCCCCACCGCC
>SJXQ01004548.1:332163-368374 GCA_006408695.1 Aepyceros melampus
CAGTCCCAAGCATCCTGCATCCTGCATCAAACCTAGACTGGCGATTCCTTTCATTTATGATATCATGCATGTTACACTGCCACTCTGCCAACTCATCCCACCCTCTCCCTCTCCCACAGAGTCCAAAAGGCCATTCTATACAACTGTGTCTCTTTTGCTGTCTTGCGTACAGGTTTATCATTACCATCATTCTAAATTCCATATATCTGTGTAAGTATGCTGTATTGGTGTTTTTCTTTCTGGCTTACTTCACTCTGTATAATCGGCTCCAGTGTATCTATTTTTAAAATAGGTAATTATGCAATTGATATAAATTTAAAATAACTAGAATAGGACATCTTGGAAAAGGAGATAAAAATCCACCTGCCAACGCAGGGGACACAAGTTTCATCCCTGGCCCATGAAGATTCCACATGCCACAGCTTCTGAGTTACTTTCCTTAGAGCCACACACTGCAACTACTGGAAGAAGCCAGGGCGCCTAGAGCCTGTGCTCTGCAACAAGAGAAGCCAATGAGAAGCCTGCACATCGCAACTGTAGAGTAGCCCCTGCTCGCCACAATCAGATAAAGTCTGCAAGAAGCAACAAAGCCCCAGTGCAGCCAAAAATAAAATAAAAATTTTAAAAACCTTAGCAATAACTAGAATAAGCACAATGAAAAACTCAATATCCATAAATCTGCCTTCAAATCCCATGGACTGAGGAGCCTGGTGGGCTGCAGTCCATGGGGTCGCTAAGAGTCGGACACGACTGAGTGACTTCACTTTCCCTTTTCACTTTCATGTACTGGAGAAGGAAATGGCAACCCACTCCAGTGTTCTTGCCTGGAGAACCCCAGGGACAGGGGAGCCTGGTGGGCTGCCGTCTATGGGGTCACACAGAGTTGGACACGACTGAGGTGACTTAGCAGCAGCAGCAGCCTTCCCACATAACTATTAAGAAAGGAATAGACACATAATCTATAGACATAAATATACCTTAACATTTTTAGGTGTTTCTTTTGAAACATAAATATAAAATATAAAAACAAATAGACACACATATATGTTTAAAAATGGAATAATAACATTCAACCATTAGTACATTTACCTATGTATTTCTCTATTCATATTGCTTATTAAACTTATATAAGTTAATTAACAATATGGCAGCTTTTTCATCAGTGCATTCAAAAAAATGACTTATTCTCATTGTCTCCCCTATGTCCTCCATTTCCATATGTGGAAACTAATAAAATGCTCTGCAGGCAGAACGATTTTAATGAGGACAGAGCGACTGATACATTGAGACAACTTTGACTCTAGCAGAAGATTAGAAAAGAAAATTTTATCATAGCCATTTTTTTCCTTGCTACCACTGACTTGACCTGAGAAATTCATTGTAACATGAAAATTTAAAAAACCCTACAGACCTTGAGGGAGGAATTTCATCAAATGCTTCTATTTGAGTAATAGCACATACAAATAGAATACATGCATCTGTGAAATATTAAATATCAATGCAATGTATAGTTATTCCAAAGTCATTCATTTTATAGAAGATGTTAGACCTTGATCCTCCTTCCAATTTAGCTTTGCCACTCTGCTCCTGATAGCTTTCTTTCCAAGTAATGGCTATGCGTGTGGGTATAATAGCAGTGTAGAGTTTAGCTCATGGTGAGCATTACCCAAGTCAGACTCACAATGATTTGAAAAGAAAACAAAATTTATAAAGTATAATATTTTGGTATTTTAGTTAAGTATTCATTTTTGTGTATTTGTTGTGTATATGTGTGACTAGCCATTGTAAAGAAAGAAATTAAGTTGAAATTTTTGTAAGTAATTGAGGCAAAATTAATATCATGTGTGAAGAGTCAGAGTTGGTCAAACACAATACTCTGTAGTACAATAGGAACTGGACAGTCACTGTAGGCTTTATGGTTGGGTTTGAACCCTATTTTCATTTTACAATATTTGACAACTTACTCATAAGCAAAGAACTGAAATTTCTTCTCCCCCAGGAGAGAAATAATTAGCCCAAAGACATTGAGATAAAAATATTAAGTGTATAAGCACTTTCAATTCATCTAGCAAACATTTTATAAATATAACCATGAATGAATTAAAATGTAGGCAAGGCTTCCTGAAGGAGGTAAAATGACTCATGGTTTTAAAGAAGATTAGGGGTTCTTTTGGTCAAAAAAAGGATGGGGCAAGGAGAAGGCATTCTAGACATGAACAAAGGAACAAACATACAGAGCATAATGCATTAGGATATAACATTAGTTTATTAGGTTTCAGGCATAAAGTTTAGAATATTAGAAAGTTACGGTCATAGTAGAAGCCTTACTTACAATGAGGTCTTTCCAGATTGAATATTTCATTAAACATATTTGGTTAATAAGATTCTTTAGCATCTGAATGACCAGGTAAGCCTCTAATAGACTGAGATTATACAGTTATGTAATATAAAAGCTGAAGATGATAAATAAGATAACCTTATTTATTTTGAAGTGATGATTTTATTGACCTTGTTTTTATCAATAACTCTTGGACCCGATATTAGAACCCTAAAGTTTAGAAAGTAGTGGGATCTTGATCCTGGGTTTCTGGCTTGTCTGTTAATAGTTTCAGGATTCCTGAAAAGGTGTTTTAGTATGTACAGATTCTAACTGATGTGTAACTGTACCCTTATGTCACTCCTGCTGCTGCTAAGTCGCTTCAGTCGTGTCTGACTCTGTGCGACCCCACAGACGGCAGCCCACCAGGCCCCCCCATCCCTAGGATTCTCCAGGCAAGAACACTGGAGTGGGTTGCCATTTCCTTCTCCAATGCATGAAAGTGAAAACTGAAAGTGAAGTCACTCAGTCATGTCTGACCCTCAGCGACTCCGTGGACTGCAGCCTTCCAGGCTCCTCCGTCCTTGATTTTCCAGGCAAGAATACTGGAGTGGGGTGCCATTGCCTTCTCTGTATGTCAAACCTGGTCATATACAATTCTTTTGCTCCCTGTGAATCTAAATTACCTTTTCTTGGACTAGGTAAGACAATTACTCCCAAATTAAATCCCTCCAGCAACTTTGTAATCTATGTTCCACATCAAGATTTATTTTTCTCTCATTTTGTTTTAACTAACAAAGGCTTGAGTTTGAATGATGCAAAAAAATTCCCTCAACAAGATTTCTACCTGAAGGTCATTCTTTTACAGAGATATATTTCAGGTCTATGTTAATACTTCCAAGATAATTTACTGTTGTTTTCATTGAGAAAAGCCCCTCAAAAGAGAATATGAAAATATACTAATGTTTGAATAATGATTATAGGAGTTATTATCTAAATTTGTTTCTTCCAATACATGATGGTGGATTTTCACTGTAATGAAGTGAAATCTGTTATCCACAAACCAATATTGCTCAGTTTATAGGCTCTTCAAAAGGGACAGAAAGAGCTGAACATTGGATATCCCTCCCCCATTTTTAACAACTTAAAAACCAGTCCAAAATTATTCCATAAATAGAATATCTGTGTGTGTGTGTGTGTGTGTGTGTGTGTTCAGTCACTTCATTTGTGTCCAACTCTCAGCAATGGCACCCTACTCCAGTACTCTTGCCTGGAGAATCCCATGAACAGAGGAGCCTGGTGGGCTACAGTCCATGGGGTCACTTAAAGTCGGACACAACTGAGTGACTTCACTCTCACATTTCACTTTCATGCATTGGAGAAGGAAATAGCAACCCACTCCAGTGTTCTTGCCTGGAGAATCCCAGGGACATTGGAACCTGGTGGGCTGCCACCTATGGGGTTGCACAGAGTCGGACACAACTGAAGCGACTTAGCAGCAGCAGCAGCTCTGTGACCTTATGGACTATAGCACACCAGGCTCCTCTGTCCATGGGATTTTGCCAACAAGAATACTGGAGTAGGTTGCCACTCCCTCCTCCAGGGGATCTTCCCAATTCAGGGGTCGAGCCTGGGTCTCCTGCATTGCAGTTGGATTCTTTATCATTGAGCCAGTAGGGAATTATAGAGTATATTTGCCTGTTTGTAAATTTTGTACAGACAAAAAATTTAGCATATTACCAATTGCTGTGTTTCCACTCACTCTCGTTTA
This sequence comes from Aepyceros melampus, assembly GCA_006408695.1. Classification (NCBI taxonomy): domain Eukaryota; kingdom Metazoa; phylum Chordata; class Mammalia; order Artiodactyla; family Bovidae; genus Aepyceros; species Aepyceros melampus. The sequence continues at coordinate 336,252 of SJXQ01004548.1, forward strand.
TTCTGTGCCTCAAGGGCAGTAGGGAATAAGAAGGGAGAGCTGGACTTTGACCATACTAAGAGACTTTGCATTATCTATTTAGAACTCAGACTTTTTATTTTCCTGTATAACAAAAGGGTCATTTGTTTTTCTCTAGTCATCCTACTCTCACAGTGGGATAAGAAAGTGGATTAACAGGCCTAGAGGCGGGGATGAAGAATAAAATTGATAATAAAAACAGATTAAAGGAACATTAGATCTGTCTAAAGGTGAGATAATGAAGGCTTAATAAAATAAGGTAGTGAGAAAAAGGTTCAGAAGAGAAACAGAATTGCAAACACTTATTTAATAGAAATTATATTGTTTGGAGCTGTGAAATAGAAAGAAGAACAAGCTTTTGTGTTGTCTTTCTCCTTCAAATAACAGATGATAGTATTCACAGACCCATGGAGCCATGCTGTTTATTTATTTTATGAAACTTTGAGGAAGGATTTAGTTGTAGAATAAAGTATTTTGATGCTTAATGAACAATGATTTGAAAATCTTAAATTCTTAGACTATGGAAGAAAAATGTTTCACTTGATCACATAAGAATGAAAGTAAGGTGAGAATGAGTTGCGTAGGTCAGGAGACAATGTCATTACATCTTTCATGAACTTTCTTCTTTAAACTGCAGTGTAACTTCATTGAAGTTGTGGTTTTGAAGATTCAAACACACTTGACTGTGGTTTGAATTTAGAATGTGTCACCCAGCTTAAAGAATAATGAGAAGAGAATAGTCACTCAGTCGTTTCCAACTCTTTGCGACCCCATAGACTGTAGCCCATCAGGCTCCTCCGTCCATGATATTCTCCAGGCAAGAGTGCTGGAGTGGATTGCCATTTCCTTCTTTAGGATACACAAATAAGAATCTGATACAAATTTGCAAGAACTGAAAACATTTAAGAGGGAGAATAAAATCTGAATAGAACATGAATTTCTAATGTAGCCTCAATTTTCACTTGCTTAGATTGTTTCCAGTTTTCAAGGAACCAGAACCCATCTGGTGCTGAGTTGTGTGTGTGTGCATATATTACCATGTTTGAACGAGTGAGTAGTATGGTCCCATATCCTCAACCAATAACAGGAAGAGCAGACAACACAAGGAATTACAGAGTAGCGCAAAGGTAAGTGAATTTATTTCATTTCTGTGTATTATGTTTGTTTGCAAAGCAGAGCCATCACAGGACAACACCACTACCATTCCTAATAAATAATAAGCAATTTCAAAACGTCTCAGTAATGGTTAGTTCCACAGTCCAATTTCTTTGCCTCCACGATAGGCAAGATGGAATGAAAACTGGCCATACTAATTTCTTTAAATTCACCCTATATAAGCACTTTGTTGCAATCAGCTATGGACCCAAGTAAGGCAGAGACATGTAGCTTTACACAGAGGAAGTGGTAACATGAAAAGTATGTCAAGAAGCTGAGGATAAATTTCATGATAAAAACTAAGATCAGTCCCTGAGTATGTGATCCATCATAGTCTAACACTGAGACAACAGACTGAATTTATGTTTCATGTACTAGTTTTGAGTACAAAGGTTATTCAGAGCTATATGGTACTGTCATCTAAATTGGCATCATGGATAAGAGGCATGTCAGATATTAGGGATTTAATCATCAAGTGTTTAGTGATCCAAAAAGAAGGTTGCTTAGCATTTAGTTATTAGTATCTAATTCTGTAAGTGATCTCCTTTTTCTCTAGTATACTATTAACTCTTATAATTTTGGGTGGGGGAATCAAGTAGTTTGAGAAGCACTGCATTTGTGGTAAAACAAAAGGGGAGAAGGTTTATATGCTATTTTAAGTAGTCAATTTACTTAAATTTTCTAATCCCTGATTTCTTCATTTGTAAGCTGAGGGTAATAACACGCAGCCTGTCTTTCTTGGCATTGTTTTGGAGACCTTTGGGATATGGAGAAAAAATACTATACAAGCACAGACATCATTGCCATTATTGAATTATTTCTCCTCTTTTACCTTCCTAAATATAAATGTCTGAACCCTTAGTTAGGGTTCACTGAAGACACTTTTAACAAGTTCAAAATTCTATAGGCATTTCAGAGTTAGTTCTAGTATGAGGGAGGGGATTCTAGAAGTATTGAGACCTGTATTAATTATGAAAAGTTATTGAAGATAAAAACAAGATTATTACAAATTGAATACCTGGATTACATTCAAGCACAAAACATTCTCTAATCAAAGAGGTTCATTTATGCACATATATGTGATAGGGTATTTGTGTGTATGTATGAATGAGTGTGTGTGTGCACATGTGCACAAATGTGAGTTTACAGTGTCAGTTCAGTTCAGTCACTCAGTCATGTCCAACTCTTTGCAACCCCATGGACTGCAGCACACCAGGCCTCATTGTCCATCACCAACTCCCAGAGCCTACTCAAACTCAGGTCCGTTGAGCCGGTGATGCCATCCAACTGTCACATGCTCCATCATCCCCTTCTCCTCCCAGCATTCATCTTTTCGAGGATCAGGGTCTTTTCAAATGAGTCATTTCTTCACATCAGGGGCCAAAGTATTGGAGTTTCAGCTTCAACATCAGTCCTTCCAATGAACACCCAGGACTGATCTCCTTTAGGATGCACTGGTTTGATCTCCTTGCAGTCCAAGGGAATCTCGAGTCTTCTCCAACACCAAAGTTCAAAAGCATCAATTCTTTGGTGCTCAGCTTTTTAAATAGTCCAACTCTCACATTTATACATGATTACTGGGAAAACAATAGCTTTGACTATACAGACCTTTGTTGGCAAAGTAATGTCTCTGCTTTTTAATATGCTGTTTAGGTTGGTCATAACTTTTCTTCTAAGGAGCAAGCATCTTTTAATTTCATGGCTGCAATCACCATCTGCAGTGACTTTGGAGCCCCCCAAAATAGTCTGTCACTGTTTCCACTGTTGCCCCATCTATTTGCCATGAAGTGATGAGAAAAGATGCCACGACCTTAATTTTCTGAATGTTGAGTAGTAAGCCAACTTTTTCACTCTCTTCTTTCACTTTTATCAAGAGGTTCTTAAGTTATTCTTCATTTTCTGCCATAAGGATGGTGTCATCTTCACATCTGAGGTTATTGATATATCTCCTAGCAATCTTGATTCCAGCTTGTGCTTCCTCCAGCCCAGCATTTCTGATGATGTACTCTGCATATAAGTTAAATAAGAGGGTGACAATATACAGCCTTGATGTACTCCTTTCCTGATTTGGAACCAGTCTGTTGTTCCATGTCCAGTTCTAACTGTTACTTCTTGACCTGCAAACAGACTTCTCAGGGGGAAGTCAGGTGGTCTGGTATTCCCATCTCTTTAAGAATTTTCTACAGTTTGTTGTGATCCACACAGTCAACGCTTTGGCATAGTCAATAAAGCAGAAGTAAATGTTTTTTTCTGGAACTCTCTTGCTTTTTTAATGATCCAATGATGTTGGCAATTTGATATCTGGTTCCTTTGCCTTTCCTAAATCCAACTTGAACATCTGGAAGCTCATGATTCATGTACTGTTGAAGACTGGCTTGGAGAATTTTGAGCATTACTTTGCTCACGTGTGAGATGAGTGCAATTGTGTGGTAGTTTGAGTATTCTTTGGCATTGCCTTTCTTTGGGACTGGAATGAAAACTGACCTTGTCCAGTCTTGTGGCCACTGCTGAGTTTTCAGATTTGCTGGTATATTGAGTGCACCACTTTGACAGCATCATCTTTTAGGATTTGAAATAGCTCAACTGGAATTCCATCACCTCCACTAGCTTTGTTCATAATGATGCTTCCTAAGGTCCACTTGACTTCACATTCCAGGATGTATGGCTCTAGGTGAGTGATCACACCATCGTGATTATCTGGGTCATGAAGATCTTTTTTGTATAGTTCTTCTGTGTATTCTTGCCATCTCTTCTTAATATCTTCTGCTTCTGTTAGGTCCATGCCATTTGTGGCCTTTATTGTGCCCATCTGCATGAAATGTTCCCTTGGTATCTCTAATTTTCTTGAAGAGATCTCTAGTCTTTCCCATTCTATTGTTCTCCTCTATTTCTTTGCACTGATCACTGAGAAAGTCTTTCTTATCTCTCCTTACTATTCCTTGGAACCCTGTATTCAAATGGGTATATCTTTCCTTTTCTCCTTTGCCTTTAGCTTCTCTTCTTTTCTTAGCTACTTGTAAGGCCTCCTCAGACAACCATTTTGCCTTTTGCATTTCTTTTTCTTGGGGATGGTCTTGATTAGTGCCTCCTGTACAATGTTACAAACCCCCATCCACAGTTCTTCAGGTACCCTATCAGATCTAATCCTTTGAATCTACAGTGAGTTTACAGTGTACAGAGCCTTTAAGTTGATAAGATTGACATATCATATAATATATCTGCCTATACCAATCAATATTCCATAGAAGTACTTAGGATTGAATATTGTTGAGAATATTTAATACTATAGAGTAAATATGTAAAGTTACTCAGATGAGATAAACCTATTGACATAGGTCAGTCACTACTTGTGATTAACTGAGGAAGTGGTAATCACTCCGCTTTTAGAAATTCACTTTATGCTACTTCATTTTTATGAAAGATTTGCATCACACCAGTTTTCACTAAGCAAAAGAAATCTAAAGAGGATTTTCACTTTTACAAAAAAAAATAAAAAGGCAAAAATTGAAATTAGCACTCAGCATTTGTTTTGCAGAGAGCTCTTATACAGGCAGTGCACACCCTGAGCAGAGTGCTCCCTACCAGCTCTTTCCTGGGAACCACTCTCAGCACCAAGCCCTCATAAATTTGAACTGTGTCTGTGAGCATCTGTGCTTTATCTTGGTATATTTTGTGTATCTGTTAACAAGACGTTTCCTAAGGTCACTGGTTCTTCACTTTATACCATTTTGGATTATGAAAGGTTTCACAAGAATACTACTTTCAGAGAGTGGAGAAAAAAACCTGCAACTCAATTGGCTCAGAATATGAAAATAAACATTTCTAGCTGGATTATGTACACTCCAAAGAAAATATCATTTTCAGCTAAATGTACTCCAATGCCCACACCAGTTAAATATTACATGAGTATCATTCAAAGGTGCTAGTTCAGCAGGAAGCCTGGGCAGAGGAAATGACTTTCTTAGGTAAAATGATGAGCTCATTTAATCAGCTTCCAAATCCTTGACAGGGATTAATCTTACATTAGGGAAGCAGGAAAGTCCTCCAAAGCAACCGGTGGGTGTTGTCCGCATTTTAAATGAGAAGTATTTTTATTGCAGCCATCAAACACTTCTACATTAGCACTTTATTTGCAGCTTAATCAAAACTAAAGTATATTATCATAACAATAAATGTCATTTATTGAGCACAAATTATATTTTAGATACAATGCTAAGCACCTTGCATGTTTAATCATGTGTGTGTGATCAGTTGCTTCAGTCATGTCTGACTCTTCCCAACCCCATGAACTGTGTAGCCCACCAGACTCCTCTGTTCATGGGATTCTCCCAGCAAGAATACTGGAGTGGCTTGCCAGGCCCTGCTCCAGGGGATCTTCCCCGCACAGGGACTGAACCCATGTCTCCTGCATTGCAGGCAGGTTCTTTACCACTGAACCAGTGGGGAAGCCCTGACTAATAATATTTTAAAATAAACTGTTATGTAACTATTAGTATGCTAATCTTATTGACTTGCCAAGGTTTACAGTGCTAACATGAGGCAATGCTAGAATCGGAACCCCCTCAATCCACTCCAGAGGACATACTCTTTATTAGGTAGCTATTTTTCTCACTTTCTTCTTTGTGATGCCAAGACACAATGAAGACTACTTTAGAAGTGAAGTGGGAAAGAAATGGGTTTGTAAACTGATTTTTATCATTTTTCAGTTTCATGGACTTGGTTTCTTGATACCATCAACTCAAATCTGTTATTAGAATATGCCTTACAGCTCTTCTAGTACCAAAGAGCTAAAATCTCTCATATCTATATTGTGCATGTTTTCATACACTGTCCAGTGATAGCACATCCTGTTTATATTACACAAATTACTTAATTCCTATAAAATTATTTTCTCATTTGTAAAATGCATTTTGCAGCTGTGCAAAATGTCTTGCAACTGTGATGATACATTCAAGTCATGGCTATGAAAGTATCAATACTTAACATGGTGCCTGGCATATAGCTCTTACCAATGAAACAGTTTACTTACCACTTTCTAGAAACAATAGACAAGAAGATAATCTAAAATCTATCCATGCATAGATTGGGGATCTATAACCAATCGTTTCTCAGCCTAGGATTAATGTTATACGTCCTCTAGCAATTAATATACAGATAATCACAAGGCATGTAGACAGAATGGAGGCATTGACAAGGCACAGATTTTTGGCCTAGAGGTAAAAGAAACTCAATTTAGAAGGAAAGGAAAGCTATGGACATATTTATGTAATGCAAGTAACCCAGCATTCAAATCAGAGTTCTTGACAAAAGGCTTCTCTTCCTGGAACCTGAGGCTATAAAGTATAATATGGGTCATATGGGTGCTGGTCAAGGGCACGCAGTAAATAGAAGATTCCTAAAATCTCAATACTAATTTTCTAGAATAGTGCTTGGAGGAAGGAATCACAGCAGCAACATCTACAAAAATCTAATCATCAATGCTTGTGTTTCATTTGTACTTCATGATAAAAGGGTTACATGATTATCATTTAAGGTCCTCTGATCCCTGTACCTCAACACACACAGACCCACACCCTCCCACAGGATGGAGAATAAATCCTCTATGTTTAGGGAAATGTTCTCAAACATAACCGTAGGTCAGGTTAGGCCCCTGTATTATATTGCATAGCACCTGAAGCCTTACTTCTGAGCTCCAGTTCATTTACTCAAGAATTACTGAGTTACCAACCTATCCATTTTTTAACTCATTCTTTTGATTGAGATTTACTGAATACATACTCATGCCTGGTGCCACACCACGCAAGTCACCCTGCTTAGACTCAATGGTGAAAACATGTATACCCTTTAACCTTAATGAAGCTTGTAGATCTAAAGGAACATTTAGCACCTGAGTCCCCTAAGGCCAGTGAACACATATGTATAAATTAGACTCAATCTCATTGTTGATAAGTGGCAAATTATCTTTATAAGATGATAGAATTTAACTAAATGATCCCTTAGGACTGGCCAAGCCCTACTATTCTAGAATAATGAAGAGAACAGTGGTAAGAACAGGTATGCTAGTTTGATGGTAAAACTAACACATTGTTCACTAAATGCTAGGCTCCTTCCTAATACTTCACATGAACTACCTCCATATACTTAGACAAGCATATGGATCAGATATAGCCTTCTTCATACTTTACATATGAGAAAAGTGAGTCCTAGACTGGTCAATGTAGACAAAATTTGGGAACAAAATTGCCAAACCCAGGTGCAAATCCAGGAAGTCTGATTCCAAAACCACCATATGATACTATATCCTTTCTACAGAAACATTTGCTAGTGATAGATTAAAAATATTGTGGATAACAGCAGCACTGGAATAAAGATGCATTCACTGTAAATAAAGATTTTAAAGAGAGAAAAATGTCTGATAAATACAATTCTTCTATCCATCACACTCAATGCAGTTAAAGAATACAGGTAACTTTTACAGCCTCCCTCGGCATTTAACTTACCTCTCCATTATTTTGGCAAAAGCATCACCATGACAACCAGTCTCTTTCAATTGTGTTTATAGTAAAGCTTCCATTTAAACTACTGACTTTGAGAGTACTTTCTAACTCTGGTTTAAGTGTAAGTTAGGAGGACACTATTATAAATAGTAAAAAAAAAAAAAAAAAATACAGCCAAAGAGCTTCAAGCAGAATGTCTGAACAAGAATCATTCACAGAGAAACAATGGTAGTATTAGTTGTAATAGTCACAACAGACACTATGACTTATGAAATTTATATGATACAGCAGGACATCTGGGAAGATCCCTCTACCTGTTTCCTCTCCAAATAGCCCTGTGAGATAAATATTGTAGACAAGGAAACTGCATCACTAGAGGGTAAGTAATTTTCCCAAGATTAAACAGTTAGTAGTCAATATAGCACATCTACCCAAATTTGTCAGACTCTACAGACCATTTTATATATATATATATATATATATATATATATATATATATAATGGCCTTTGCAGTGTGCTTTTATAGACCCAAGCATAGACCTTAGGGCTTGTTATTTCTTGCAAACAACTTCCATGCCAAGTGATTTAGAAGTGACTTTTCTAGAAGCAACGCCTGAGACTGGAATTCTAGTGAAAGCATTACTAAGATTATACTCCTAGGAAAAGGTATGACTGGGATATTCCAAATTCATTCTCTCCCTCTCTCCCCATCCCTCACACTCCTCCCCACACACAGACACACGTACACACAAAGCTTTGTCTCCAAACTATATTTTTAGGAAAGAGAAGTCTGCATCATTTAAGATCTTATATCCACCTCTGGTTTCAAGAAATCTGGTCAACAGGACAGGATCATATAACAAACAGGCTGATACCAACACTTAAGGGTTAATTTTCAGTAAAGATGACCAAACACCTGAAAAAAGTTACTCTTCACATTTAGCCTAAAATATCTATAATACACAGCAGATTCAGCTACTGGGATAACAGATACACAAGCTGTGAATAGCTTTAATATGCTGTGTAGTACTTAACCACTAGCATAGCCCTGCAAAGTAGACATTATTTTCCTAGTTTCACAAGTGAGTAAAGAGGACACAGGGCCAAATAATATGCCTCAGGTCACAGAGCTGCAGCAGCAAAGTCACATTTCAAGTGCTCTTTGCCACACCAAGCATCCTCTCATGCCAACCACCTCAATAGAGCCAGGGGAACTGCATTGGGAGTGTGAGAGTGTGTGCTCCTTTTATGATTCTACCCATCCTTCCTCCTACATTGAAACAGGGTCAAAGGGGCCAGCTCTGGCCACAGCAGGCTCCTTTAAGGAGTAGCACCGGGGTGCCCTGGAAACCATTCATCTTCCCTCCCACACCAGGAGACCATCGAGAGCCTGCCACTCTCACTGCCAGGCTATTTAGATAAATATCTCACAGATAATCTCTTTTCTCTCTCTCCTACTTGCATCCCCCATCTTTTTCCCTCTTCAATTTCCAAAGAATTAATCTTAGATTAGGGCAAGAATTTATAGACTAGAAAGAATTTCCAGGGACTCATTTAAAGTCTAAACAACTCTCAGAAATTCAATTTCACTACCACACATGGAGCATCTGCTATGGGCCAAATAACAGAGTAAGACTTGAAGATGAAAAGGACGAGGCTGTATGTTGAGAGACATGAAGGACTTATTTTTAAAATACCACCTTTGTAAACAAGAACACAATTATTTTTCAAATATCTAGGAGCTATCATGGACTTACTGTGTTCCTGTTACTGCGCTCTGCTTTAAAAATGTTTTCTTATCTGATCCATTTAACAAGGTGAGTTTTATTCTCACTATTTTACTAATGAAATATTGAAACTCAAGGCAACATGGCTAAACAAGAGTTTCATGTGCTAAACAAGCATTTTTCTGACTCCTTTCAATAACTCTTTAATCTGTTCTACAGCTCAGTGAACTATAATGAAATATTGAACAGAAGATTATAGTAAAACACAGTAAAATGCCACACAAGACAAAGAGATGTATAAAATATCACATCCAAATGTGGAATTATGAATTCTATTTTGTACTGTGCTCTCCGTAATGGGATTGTCAGGGGTTGGTATCTTCAGGCAAGACTTCAATACAGGTCACAGGTCACACTTTCATCTGTTTCTAGTTGGCTACAGCTGTGTACTCTGGGGAAGTGGGAAACAGGTGGCTGGAGTCAAACAAGAGATTATTGGGGAGGCAGAGGATGAAGTTGCCAAGAATCAGTCAGACAAACGTGGAAGGTCACTATCCTAGTAAATGACGAGAAAGGGAAATGAGAATAAGAAAGCAGGCTGGCAATTCAGCACATTAGAAAGTGATGCAGCAGACAACTGGACTCTTGAGTTCATACTATTCCAGTGCACCTCATCTGTCTCCACTTGCTCCCTATCAGGTATACTTTAGATGTTCACCACTACAGCTTCAGTTCCATCGTCTGTACCACTTTACTTTGTGTATATGTGTGTGTGAGCAAGCATCTATAAATCACAGTGTCTAGCATTAGATAAGCATCCACAGCTTATTATCTATAGTTCATGGAATAAAGCAGCAAATTTACCTTATCTCTTGTCTCTCTTAGGTTTGAGTCCTACCTGCCTCGCCGCCGTCTGTTGAAGGGCCTGGCTTTGGTGTCCTGTAGGTGTCAGGAGACTGGAGAATGAGGAAGGGGCACACATAGAACATATTGTACATGAATTTCTCACTTTAACCCCAACAAACATTCATGGAGATAAATTAGGCAGTCCCCTGCAGAATGGGATCACTTGCCTTGCTTTCTTCCTTTTCATAATGCTGCTTTCCTGGCGTTGGGCATGTGCACCTCCTAAGGACAGGAGAGACATGCTTTTTGGCAAGGCCTTTGGAAACTGAAAGCTGTCACAGAGCTCTAAACCAGGCTTTGGGGTCAGTCGAAGATGGACGTTGATGTATTTGGCAATTAGGTCATCCTAGTATATAATGTGTAAAAAAATATTTCTGTCTGTCTTAAAAACTTCTTAGGATGCTAAAGGTGCCTCTGTCTCACCTCTGTCCACATGGCAGTAAATTTCAGTGGGATTAATGTCTGAGCTTGCTTGAGTTGGCATCCTGGTAGGGCGATTTAAAGTTTTATGTTAACAACTTTCACCTGATGGCCTCCTCCCAAACAAGCTCCCAATGAAAAGCCTCCAAGGTGATGATGAGCCTTGAAGGTCTCCTTAAAGGCACCACATTGCCTAAGGGTAGAGTTCTCAAAGAGGCCTAGGATCCCTGGGTAGTGGTAGAAAGTATGTAATGAGAGAATGAATAAATAAATAAATAAGATTTTAAAGGTTTTGTATATAGAAAAAGCTAATGTTTTAATTACTAATTAGGGGTAAAATAGATATTTTCACTATTACAACAAGTGCTATCAGTATTGGAATTTTGGCTCAGACTATGAGTACACAGGTTAAAATGTTAAAAGTCTGTTCTTTTGGCTGGTGTTGTGTCAACTCACTGCAGATACCCTGGTTATCTCCTGCTGAATCAGCTCTGACAGGCAGTGATAAATGTGTTTGATTAATAAAACATTAAGAATCAAATTAAATATTACTGAATACATGGCTTGTCTTTGGTAGACAAGATCTTTCAATATATGCAGGCTTTTCATGGCTGGGAAATAGTAACAGTTAATAATAAAAGTTTAACTGGTCACTATCCTGTCATAGGCACTGTTCTAAGTACTTCATTAAGTATTAACTTATAAATCCTCATAATAAATCTATAAAATAGGTACAGTTTTTATTTCCATTTTACAGATAGAAAAGTTTTAGTACTTTGCCCAATAATTTGCAGAATGAGGCTCAAGATCCTGTCCTCTTATCCACTAGATTTTAAAATATAATAATAATAACAATAGTGATAATATCTTCAGTCAGTTCAGTTGCTCAGTCGTGTCCAACTCTTCATGTCCCCATGGACTACAACACACCAGGCTTCCCTGTCCATCACTAACTCCTAGAGTTTGCTCAAACTCGTGTCCATCAACTCGGTGATGCCATCCAACCATCTTATCCTCTGTCTTCCCCTTCTCCTCCTGCCTTCAATCCTTCCCAGCATCAGGGTCTTTTCTAAATATTCAGTTCTTTGCATCAGGTGGCCAAGGCATTGGAGTTTTCTTATCCATCAGAGGGCTGGAAAGAATGAAAACCACAATCACAGAAAACTAAACTGATCCCAGGGACCACAGCCTTGTCTAAATCACTGAAACTATGAACCATGCCACGTGGGGCCACCCAAGACAGATGGGTCATGGTGGAGAGTTTTGACAAACTGTGGTTCACTGGAGAAGGCAATGGCAAATCACTTCAGCATTCTTGCCTTGAGAACCTCATGAACAGTGTGATAATATCTTCAGTATTGAATAATGGGTCTTCCCTGGTGGCTCAGAAGGTAAAGAATCTGACTGTAATGCTGGAGAACCAGGTTCGATTCCTGAGTGGGGAAGATCCCCTGGAGAAGGGAATGGCAACCCACTCCACTATTCTTGCCTGGAGAATTCCATGGACAGAGGAGCCTGGTGGGCTACAGTCCATGGGGTTGCAAAAGAATCAGCCATGACTGAGAGACTAATACTTTCTTTCACTTTCTTAAACAGTGGTCCTAATCCCTGGAACCTGTAAATGTTTTAAGATGAGGAGATTATCCTTGATTCTCTGAAAGATCCTAGATCCAATACAAGTGACCTTTTCAGAGAGGAAAAGAAAGATTATACACATAAAAGAGAAGACAAGGAGCAGATGGAGGCAGAGACTGTAGTGACTGGGCCACAAACAAAGAAATGCCATCAGCCACCAGAAATTGGAAGCAAGCGATGGATTCTTTCTCTAGAGCCTCTGGATGGCATGTGACCCTGCCAACACCTGACACACCCTGACTTAACCCCAGTGAAACTGATGTTGAACTTCTAGCCTCCAGAATGGGGAGGAAGTAAGTTTCAATTGTTTTAAGCCACCAAGTTTGTGGCAATTTGCTGTAGCAGCTGCAGGAAACCAGTAGAGGTTGTGAGAGCTAATTAACTCAGAACTTATCAAACACTTCATTTTATTTAAAGTTTAAGGGAAATATTTTGGCTAGGGTCCCTACATAGCAACTTCTGGGAGTAGGAACCAGATTTGTTGACTCCTAGCCCAATATTTTCAGCTCAGATGGAGCATCTCCTATCTTCCAACTAGAGTCTCCTCCTGATTAATCCATCAAAGCCTCCTGCTCCAAGGAGCTCTTTCTGCATTACAGTAATTGTAGTATTGGAGAGCAGCACTTATTTCTTGCTATATCTCATTTGAGACCCTTACACAGAATATCTGGTTTAGATATCTTTCTGGCTTTCGAAAGAAAATGGATTTTTAAAGGGCACGAGTGCAATTCTTCCATGTTGACAAATGTCCATAGTTACTACCTTCCATGATTTTTGTATTAAAAGGTATAATATATGTAAAATGCCAATCTTAAGTATGGTCCACTTGATTTTTAAAATTTTATTTACTTCCTTATCAAATTATTAGCATTCTTTGGAGAGATTAAATAGCTAAATTTTCCTAAAGGACATTATTTTATCATTTAGATTACTCTTTGTATTTAAATGCATCAGGCATCCCTGAAAAGGCAAAATGTACAAGAACAGAGGGTTTCAAGTGGAAATTTTTTCTTTCATAGAATATGTTGCTTAAAGGATAATATTAGACAAGATCTGTACTCTTGATCCTTGGTTTCCTCATCTTTAGGTTATAGATAATTGTCTTTGGTCTCCAACAAAGCTGTGCGTGTGTGTGTGTGTGTGTGTGTGTGTGAAAAATGATAATGGATCTTGCATACTTTATTTTTTTAATGTGAAGAATTCTATATATGAATGAAGGATTATAACTGAGCTGATTTTCATTCTTCATGACCTCATTTGATGCCTCTTTGGTGAAACTTCTACAATCCTTCAAGATAGGTTAAACTTCTTTCTGTCCCATGTTTCACAATGCTTATCTCATGTCCCTGTAATAGTACTTGCATTGGCTGGGCAATGGGTTTCTTTTTCAAGTCAGGCTCTTCTGCTACTTCCTTGACCGGCATGGGTCATTTAAGCCAGCCAGGACCATCCATTTCCTAACAATGCAACCAGAACAGTAATGCATGCCAACCCATTTTCAGTGTTGACATCCAGAGAGATTCATGAAAGTCAAACTCTAACATCATCTCCCCAACCACCTGCTCTAGTGAATAGCATTTAGAGTGGATTTCTGACTCAATTAATTTCCTTAAATATCTCTTTACCTGATTTACTAGGTACCACTTCCTCATTTTGATCTAGTTCCTTGTCTTAACTATGGTTTAAATTTTAGCCTTAACCTAATGGCTTCTTAGCTTAAAAGTAAATGCTTATAGCAGTCATACCTGGGCCCAGGATTCTCACAGGAGTACAATTAAGGGAGCCCTTCATAAGAAATTCACACATCGGCCAGCTATAAAACTAGAGAGACTGCATATGATCCCCTTAAAGTTAGAGATGTATCTCCCTATATACTTTTAACCCTTTCATTAGGATTTGTGTTATATTCAGTACTTGATCACTAAACATATGATGGGATTTGACCTTAGTAATGAAGTTAAGCACCAACCTCTGGTGATCTCATTAAGATCTCATCTTACTATAAAGACCTGCATTAACTCCATTTCAGTAAAGGCATGATGAGTACCTAGCTGTATGCTAGACAACGGAATGTCTGAACAAGAATTCTGGAGATGCTCACAAGATAGTGCTGGAGACAGAGGAGTAAATAGAATACCACAATATAGCCCATTCACACGGTCATTTTAAAGGGGAAATTCTATTCTCCCAAATCATCCCACCCTCTCTCTCTCCCGGAGTCCAGAAGACTGTGTCGCTTGAAACATGTATGATATTATATATGAAATGAATCGCCAGCCCAGGTTCGATGCATGATACTGGATGCTTGGGGCTGGTGTACTGGGATGACCTGGAGGGGTGGTACGGGGAGAGGGAAGGGAAGGGGGTTCAGGATGGGGAACACGTGTATACCTGTGGTGGATTCATGTTGATATATGGCAGAACCAATACAGTATTGTGAAGTAATTAACCTCCAATTAAATTAAATAAATTTATATTAAAAAAATAAAGGGGAAATTCTCAATGCCAGAGGAATGGAGAAAGAGAATCTACAAAAGACTAAGAGGAGGAGTGTAGATTCTGAAGCGCATGACTCATGAAGGAAGACTGGGATGTAGCCAGATGGAGAGAGAGAGAAAGAAATGCTCAGTGTTGCTTCCATTTCTCTTTCCTTTCAACACCATTCCAGGCATACTGAGCACCCTGCAGTGTTTTAAACGATTTTCTTATCATCCCCTCACTTCTCTCTACCTTCATTTAGCTTATGTGTCTTCATTTGTAAAATCCTCCTTGTAGTTAGATAGCTTAAGTAATAAAGAAACTATATCACAGTAAAACTGGTTATAAAATCAAATGGATTTTATATGAAGCCTGTAACAAAATCTATGGGTTATTCTTGAAAACTGCTTAAAGTGTGATCTTTGGGCTCACTAACTTTTACTCAAAAGACACAATTGGATGTTTGGTATGAAAATTGGTAGGATCATACCATTCAGTGACTACAAAAGCTCCATTCCTTGGTATTTAAATCCAAGTCCCAAGTAATCTGTGACATTACATTTTATGCCCTGCTTTATGAATGGAAATAGAGTGTTTTAAAAGGATTATTAAAGGTTTCAAAATATGATCATGTTAGCACTGAGTAACAAAGCTATTTAAAAGAACTAAGGACTGTTTCCATAGAGGTTGAAATGGGTCAAAAGGTCCAGGATAACTACTGAGTTCATCTATATGCAAATACCTTCCTAGAAGTGTGACTCTTCAGCTTTGATTTTTTTAATAAGAACAGCAGGAGGGGAGTCAAGTTCAAGTAGTACTATCCTTTGAAAACTTAATCATAATACAGCTAGAAAGATATCATATAAACTTCAAATTAGGAGTTATATAAACAATGTGAAAAGCAAATTCTGAAATTTGTGTAGGGTTTTTTAGCTTATTCAGTGTTAGTTTTCTACTATAAAGAGAAAAATAGCAGAACATTAATTGTGGTGTTTTTTTGTTTTTTGTTTTTTTTTTGTTTTTTTGCCCACTGCCTCTCTTTGTTTATTGTGGTTACAGTGTAACAACCTTGGAAATTAAATATTTTCATTGTAGTGTAAAGATAAAGACTGGCTCAGGTGATTCAGTTTGCCAGATCACCTGCTTAGTACCAGGACAAGCCAGATGAAAAGCCATGCTCCCAGGTCTCAAATAACAAGTTTTTCTTCCTGTCGTCTGTCTAAAAACGGTAGCGAGAAACCGAAATGAAAAGAAAGCAAGGCATATGAATGAACAGATCTGAATTTTACTGGTCTTGAGCAACTCCAAGGACAAACAAATAGGTCACAACTCTCTGAGTTGAAGAAATGCGGGGCAGAAACTCTGCTGTCCACCAAGAACTTGTCTTGCTTTGGTAAATGGTGATCAGCAGACAAAAGGGGAAAGTGATTAAATCATTGGCAAGTGAGTGTGTCAAAGGAGGTAAAGGCAGTGATGCAAAACTCTATGGAGTGGGCTTGGGGTGGGGCATGGTGATGTCTGGCCCCTCCCTGGCTAATGGGGCCAGTTTGACCCTTTTCCTATCATGTGTGCCTGTGTGTGCTAAGTCACTTCAGTCCTGTTCAACTCTTTTGCGACTCCATGGACTATAGCCTGCCAGGCTCCTCTGACCTCGGATTCTCCAGGCAAGAATACTGGAGGGGGGTGCCATTTCCTTCTCCAGGATCTTCCTGACCCAAGGATCAGACCTGTGTCTCTTGCAGCTTCTGCATTGCAGGTGGATTCTTTTACCACCGAGCCATCAGGGAAGCCCTCCCATCATATAGCTCTCAATTTTTACAGGACTGTCATTCTCACTTCTTTGTAAGTAAAACTTTTGTTCTTACTTTCTGAACTCTCTCTTACTGTCAGGAGCTAAGCTGAGTTATATCAGCATCTCATTTTTCAGACCCCAGGACAAAGTTAATCAGTCAACTTCTGCTTCCATTCATCTTGGTCCATCTTGATCATTGAAAGTAGACTAAGAAGCAATCATAAAAATAACAGTATTCTCAATTACTTCTTTTCTTGTGTCCCAGGTCTTCTGCTAAGCTCAGCTTAAACATATGAGTATTGTTAGTGTTATTTTCATCTCCTAGACTAGAAAACTAACCATCTAAACTAAAGATATACAATTGATTATTGGCTTAGTTTGGGCTTTCCTGGTGGCTCAGAGAGTAAAGAACAGCCTGCAATGTATGAGACTTGTTTGATTCCTGGATCAGGAAGATCTCCTGGGGAACGGAATGGCTACCCATTGCGGTATTCTTGCCTGAAGAATTCCATGGACAAAGGAGCCTGGCAGGCTACAGTTCACGGGGTCACAATGAGTCGGAAACGACTGAGTGACTAACACGTATTGGCTTAAGTTCAGTTCAGTTCAGTCACTCAGTCGTGTCTGACTCCTTGTGACCCCATGAACTGCAGCACTCCAGGCCGCCCTATCCATCAGTAACTCCTAGAGTGTATTCAAGACCATGTCCATTGAGTCAGTATTGCCATCCAACCATCTCTTCCATCCCATTCTCCTCCTGCCTTCAATCTTTCCCAGCATCAGGGTCTTTTCAAATGAGTCAGTTCTTCATATCAGGTGGCCAAAGTATTGGAGTTTCAGCTTCAGCATCAATCCTTCAAATGAATATTCAGGACTGATTCCTTTAGGATGCAGTAGTTTGATCTTCTTGCAGCCCAAGGGACTCTCAAGAGTCTTCTCCAACACCACAATGCAAAAGGATCAATTCTTCAGTGCTCAGCTTTCTTTATAGTCCAACTCTCACATCCATACATGATTACTGGAAAATCAATAGCCTTGACTAGATGGATATTATTTGGCAGAATGATGTCTCTGCTTTTTAATATGCTCTCAGTTCAGTTCAGTCGCTCAGTCATGTCCAACTCTTCCCAACCCCATGAACTGTAGCAGGCCAGGCCTCCCTGTCGATCACCAACTCCTGAAGTTCACTCAAACTCACGTCCATTGAGTCAGTGATGCCATCCAGCCATCTCATCCTCTGTCGTCCCCTTCTCCTCCTGCCCCCAATCCCTCCCAGCCTCAGAGTCTTTCCCAATGAGTCAACTCTTTGCATGATGTAGCCAAAGTACTGGAGTTTCAGTTTTAGCATCATTCCTTCCAAAGAAATCCCAGGGCTGATCTCCTTCAGAATGGACTGGTTGGATCTCCTTGCAGTCCAAGGGACTCTCAAGAGAGTTCTCCAACACCACAGTTCAAAAGCATCAATTCTTTGGTGCTCAGCTTTCTTCACAGTCCAACTCTCACATCCATATGTGACCACTAGAAAACCATAGCCTTGACTAGACAGACCTTTGTTGGCAAAGTAATGTTTCAGCTTTTGAATATGCAATCTAGGTTGGCCATAACTTTCCTTCCAAGGAGTAAGCGTCTTTTAATTTCATGGGTGCAATCACCATCTGCAGTGATTTTGGAGCCCCTCAAAATAAAATCTGACACTGTTTCCACTGTTTCCCATCTATTTCCCATGAAGTGATGGGACCAGATGACATGATCGATCTTAGTTTCCTGAATGGTGAGCTTTAAGCCAACTTTTTCACTCTCCTCTTTCATCAAGAGGCTTTTTAGTTCCTCTTCACTTTCTGCCATAAGGCTGGTGTCATCTGCATATCTGAGGTTGTTGATATTTCTCCTGGCAATCTTGATCCAGCTGGTGCTTCTTCCAGCCCAGTGTTTCTCATGATGTACTCTACATATAAGTTAAATAAGCAGGATGACAATATACAGCCTTGGCGTACTCCTTTTCCTATTTGGAACCAGTCTGTTGTTCCATGTCCAGTTCTAACTGTTGCTTCCTGACCTGCATATAGGTTTCTCAAGAGGCAGGTCAGGTGGTCTGGTATTCTCATCTCTTTCAGAATTTTCTACAATTTATTGTGATCTACACAAAGGCTTTGGCATAGTCAATAAAGCAGAAATAGATGATTTTCTGGAACTCTCTTGCTTTTTCCATGATCCAGCGGATGTTGGCAATTTGATCTCTGGTTCCTCTGCCTTTTCTAAAACCAGCTTGAACATCTGGAAGTTCATGGTTCACGTACTGTTGAAGCCTGGCTTGGAGAATTTTTAGCATTACTTTACTAGGATGTGAGATGAGTGCAATTGTGTGGTAGTTTGAGCATTCTTTTACATTGCCTTTCTTTGGGATTGGAATGAAAACTGACCTTTTCCAGTCCTGTGGCCACTGCTGAGTTTTCCACATTTGCTGGCATATTGAGTGCAGCCCTTTCATAGCATCATCTTTCAGGATTTGGAATAGCTCAACTGGAATTCCATCACCTCCACTAGCTTTGTTCGTAGTGATGCTCCTCAAGGCCCACTTGACTTCCTATTCCTGGTGAAGTGGGCCTTAGGAAGCATCATTTATTGGCTTAGGTACCTTCAATTCAGAATCTATTTTGTCTGACTGTAAATGTCACACTCTATACCCTGGGAGAAATCATTCTCTGATTCTCTATTTGTACATACTTGAAATAAAAACCCTACCTTGTGATACTGTTGTAAGAAATACATTATATTTATGTGGTAGAGTAAATAAAACACAGTAAAACTCCATAAAAAGCATTCTTGTTCAAATTTTTACTAGACTGCCTGGTAACAAGTAAAGGTGACCAGTATTTGCCAGATGCTGGCTTAGCCAGTAAGGAATTGCCTGCAAGGCAGAAGGCCCGGTTTGATCCCTGGGTCAGGAAGATCCCCTGGAGAAGAGAATGGCAAGTTGCTCCAGTATTCTTGCCTGAAGAATTCAATGGACAGAGGAACCTGGTGGGCTATAGTCCATGGGGTTACAAAGAGTTTGACACGACTGTGCAACTAACGCTAAGAAACATTTGCTATTTAAACAAATAATTGAGCAAATGGGGGAAAAAAGAATAGGTGGATAAACAGATTGAAATATCTTGATCATTTTTTCTCCCCCTTAGTTCTTCTAGACTTTTAATCTTTTCTGTCTTATGGACATCCTCTGCTCCCTGGGTTAAGAATTATAATACTTTTGAATCTTTCAATTATTTTCCCTTTCTCATGCCTGTAATTGATTCTGGTTTCCTAGATCCATCTAGAAATCAGAGTACAAGTCAAAAACTGGTAGAGAATCTATTTTCACCACAGCAAACATAACACCACCAGTATGCATGCTCAGTCACTTTACTCATGTCCAACTCTTTGCAGTCCTTTGCACTGTAGCCTGCCAGGTTCCTCTGTCCATGAGATTCTCCAGGCAAGAATACTGAAGTGATTTGCCAAGCCTTTCTCCAGGGGATCTTGCCTACCCAGAGATCAAACCCACATCTCTTGAGTCTACTGAACTGAAAGCACATTCTTTACCACTGAGCCACCAGGGAAAGCCATTGTTAAGTAATATATAACAATATCTCTCCAGGAACTAAACATCAGATATATGCTGAGTCCCTATTCATATGCCAAGAACTCTTACAAATAAACAGATGAAAAAGTACAGTTGCAATTGGAAAAAAAAAAAAGGTTTTTTTCCCAGCATTTTTGTCATTGTCAGAATGAAATTTAAAATCTAAATGTATATCAACAGATGGACACATTGAAGTGATACATTTATGACACTGATTACCATGTATCCACAAGGACAGTGACTGAGATAGCTCTATATGCTCATAGGGATAGCACTGCAAAGTGTATGCTGAACAGTAAGGAAAAGACATACAAAACAATATGCAAATACACCCTTATTAACAGAAAACAAATGCTAAAGACCAAATCCACATACAGGTACACAAAATGGATTGTGATGGGATGCTCACAAGCTGTTACAGGTGGTTCCTCTGGAGAGAAGTAGGAGATTTCAAGGTATTATTTGAGGCTTTCATATCATGTGCTACCTATTTATGCATTTTATGATTAAACAAACAAATAAAAGTGTTACATTTCAGGATTTCACATTTTATAGGGATGAAATGGCATATGAGCAAAAAACAAATCACATTATAGGTATATATTCTATACAGAAAAACTCTTGTGTTCATATTCATAATGCACTATTCTTATTTATGAAATATGCCTGTGGAATAAAAACAATTATGATAACAAGTAAATTAATTTGGTGTATAACTTGGCCATCAAAGCTGAGTCTTTAATTTGTTAATGAAAATGCCAAAAATGATCAAGTTCCCATTCTTCCACTTTATATGTATGAAAAATTCGGTCCAGATAAGGAAAGCTGCCTGACCAAATCACACAGCAAATTACCAGCAGAACCTAGGGATATATATGAATTGGAATCCATATTCAGATTGATTACTTGGGAGCTTATTTTGATTCTAAAATCAAAGAGAACAAACAGAATTTGATGTGCAATATATTAAGAGAGTTTGCTATCTTACTGTTTCCAGGGTTGGTTTGTTTGTTTTCACAATACAAAGTAGGCAGAGGTGATGTTTAACAATTAGAAAATACTGAGGTGTGATCATGCTTTGCTCTCAGCATTAGGCAGCAGAATATCATTCCTCCCCTTTCCTTTGATCTCAGACTTGCAATTTGAAAGCCAGAGGAATGATAAATGGCCATGAAGTGCAGACAAAGATTCCTTTTGTTTGTCTCACAGAATAGGAAGATGGTCAAATTGATCAGTCATCAAGGTATAATGATCTGGAATAAATTCCAGCCTCTTTGATGTGGCTTAGGATGCCAGCATTATGGAAAGAGACCATTCTTCTGACTTTCACATAATTTAATGATTATTCTGTTTGTAAATGAGCTTCCTTAATTGCTAACTGGTAATTTGGCTTCCGGACAGGAGTGCAGGATCCCTCACCCTGCACAAGGAAGAAAAAATTGAACTGGGAGGGATAAATGGGAAGAGAGGCCTCCAAATTAGAAGTAATTGGAGCAGAGAGCAGGTAATGAAAAAAATGTACAGAAATTACTCCACCTTCCCACAAAGAAATGACACTGCTTCATCTGAGTGAAGCTGCAGCCAGGATCTTTGACAGGTGTGGATTTGTTTCTAGAAAACACCAAGCAAAGACTCTATAGCCTAGGGGATGTTTCCATTTATAAAAAAGATAAAGCTTGAAAGGACTTAGCCATCCTGATCCTGGGGAAGCATTAAACAGAAAATACTGGGTCACCAGAGTTGACTGGTGAAGGGCATTGGAAAAGGTCAAAAAATATGAAAGATGAATTAATGTATTGGAATAATATACATGCAAATATTGTTTGGGGACCTGTCATTTTTATTTACTTACTGTGCTACACTGAGCAAATTAGTTAAGTTTCTGGAACCCATTTTCTTACTTACGCTGAAAAAGACACTGATGAATTTGTGCGTGCATGCTCAGCTGTGTCCGACTCTTTCCGACCCATAGACTGTAGCCTACCAGGCTCCTCTGTCCATGGGATTTTCTGGGTAAGAATACTGGAATGGGATGATATTTCCTAATCCAGGAGGATGTTCCTGACCCAGGGGTCAAACCTGGGACTCCTGCCTCTCCTATATTGGCAGGTGGTTTCTTTACCACTGAGCTATCTTGGAGGCCCTGACAATGAGATCATAACTATCCTTTCTGTAAAAGAGTTTATAAAAGTGGTGCTTTCCAGAAAACAGTACTAAGTGACTGTTAGGTCCTACCCTTACTTGCTGTTGTTTAACTGGCAATGAGATAGAGTTTATAGTGTCAACATTTTACCAAGTCATAAAGGTCAATTGATAATTTTCCATTATTCATAGGGGCTTCCCAAGTAGCGCTAGTGGTAAAGAACTCTCTGCTAATGCAGGAGACACAAGGGATGTGGATTTGATCCCTGGTCAGGAGGATCTCCGGTCAGGAGGATCCCCTGAAGGAGGATCTAGCAACCACTCCAATATTCTTGCCTGGAGAATCCCCATGGACAGAGGAGCCTGTGGGCTGCAGTCCATAGGATCATAAAGAGATAGATGGACACTACTGAGGAGACTTAACATGCACATAGACATTATCCACAAACACTTTTCTAGGGAATTTCTCTTTCTTCAAAATGTGATAAGCCTCATGTGACTCGTAATTTCTTATATTTAGATATGTAAAACCTCAATGATCATGATTACTTAAGACTTTTACAGCTTTTTATATACATACCATCAGATCCTTATCTCTTGTCCTATCATATTCTCACTATTAATTGAACATTTTCAAACTTAGATATCTTACTGGTAATTCATACACCAACTGAAATTATATTTTTTTCTAACTATTATCAAAAATCCTCCCATGATAGTCTTTATTTGTTTTGCTTATACATTTATCCTTTGATTAATGAACTCAAAATAATTTTATAAGTACTCACTCTGTGCCAAGAAATGGGCAAGGCACAAAACCAGGTATGTCTCCTACATTCATCAAATGTCTTCTCCAATCTAAAGGAAAAGTATAAATGAATAACTGAAATGACCATAGAAGGAACACTGTGTTTAAATCTTTGATTTAAAGTAACAAGATACCAAGAGGGTATTTGGTTGGGAGAATTCCTCCAGTGGTATTCAGGGTGACTTCCTTGAGTAAAGGATGCGTGATGTATAATGTATATATATGTATGTGACGGTGATGGTGATGATGATGTCACCCCAGACAGAAGGTTACAGTTGTGCAAAAGTTCTATAACTAGAGGCAATAAAGCATATTCAAGTGCAAGATAGATGAACATGGTCAGAAAGCACATTGTTAAAAGGATTATGGTAGGACATGAAGTGGGAGACATGAAACGTATCACACTCTCTGAGAACCATTTTCCTCCTTAGCCTTAGGTACTTTCACAGGGACACTTGACCACTTCCTTTCCCTTATTCCCAGGGCCCTGTTACCACAGTCTGTATAACATGCCTATGAAGAGTCTCTGGAACCTTCCTGCTGCTCTCCATCCATATTGTTACTTCCTCAAACATTTGCCTCAAACTGGAAAGAACTGGAGCAAAGATCCTGTGATGATGTGTAATTATAGCTGGTCTCCTTCCTTTCAGCCAAACCCCTGCTCCCCTAGAGATTTAATAAAGGTAGATTTTCAGGTGTGTTATTAGCAGCATTGCTTATGGTAAAAAAAAAAATCTCTGATTATTAAATTGTGTCTGTTGAAGGTGAAAGGGGAGAGTGAAAAAGTTGGCTTAAAGCTCAACATTCAGAAAACGAAGATCATGGCATCTGGCCCCATCACTTCATGGGAAATAGATGGGGAAACAGTGGAAACAGTGTTAGACTTTATTTTTCTGGGCTCCAAAATCACTGCAGATGGTGACTGCAGCCATGAAATTAAAAAGCACTTACTCCTTGGAAGAAAAGTTATGACCAACCTAGATAGTATATTCAAAAGCAGAGACATTAACTTTGCTGACTAAGGTCCAACTAGTCAAGGCTATGGTTTTTCCTGTGGTCATGGATGGATGTGAGAATTGGACTGTGAAGAAGGCTGAGCACTGAAGAATTGATGCTTTTGAACCGTGGTGTTGGAGAAGACTCTTGAGAGTCCCTTGGACTGCAAGGAGATCCAGCTAGTCCATTCTGAAGGAGATTAACCCTGGGATTTCTTTGAAAGGAATGATGCTAAAGCTGAAACTCCAGTACTTTGGCCACCTCATGTGAAGAGTTGACTCATTGGAAAAGACCCTGATGCTGGGAGGGATTGGGGGCAGGAGGAGAAGGGGACGACCGAGGATGAGATGGTTGGATGGCATCATGGACTCAATGGACGTGAGTCTGAGTGAACTCCGGGAGTTGGTGATGGACAGGGAGGCCTGGCGTACTGCGATTTATGGGGTCGCAAAGAGTTGGACACGACTGCTGGGAGGGATTGGGGGCAGGAGGAGAAGGGGACGACCGAGGATGAGATGGTTGGATGGCATCATGGACTCAATGGACGTGAGTCTGAGTGAACTCCGGGAGTTGGTGATGGACAGGGAGGCCTGGCGTACTGCGATTTATGGGGTCGCAAAGAGTTGGACACGACTGAGCGACTGAACTGAACTGAACTGTGATGTCTTTGTATGGCTGAAAATATTTTGTTTTGGAACCATAGCTTTGAAATTCTACACAAAAGAGACTCTTTTAACTGGTATTTCCCATGTAGAGATCCTGAAAGCTAACTTATAGACACTGAAGTGGTTAATAGATACTGGCTCATGTTGGAAATGACAATTTGAAACCAGGCTGGATCACAGTCATACAGGTATGTATTTTTCCATTACCTGAGCTTTCCCCTGCTGGAGGTCAGGGGAGCTGGCCAAAAATACTTTCTGGTTAACTATGTGAACAGGTCCACTTCTGTAAGGGCATGCTGAGTGGCTGGTGTGTGGTGCTTTGTTGCCTAAATCTGAGTAGCTGCAACCAGGTATGTCCTCTGACAGTCTTGTAAATATTAATATTTATTTAAAGCTGAATAGAAGAGCTCCTGGTGGGTATTGTCCTTGGCAATGATATGTATGCTTTCTCAAACTATGTGTAATTTTGTGCCCTCATGTCTTTGCTCAGTGTTTCTTCTTCATAGAAGTATATCTCCACCCTTTTCCTCCAGATAAACTACAGACCATCCTTCAAGGCTCATCTTAAAAGGTTCTTTAACTTATTATACAGTGCTTCTTCATGGTGCTCACATTCTTACTTCAGAACTTACCGAGTTCCAGTCACCTTGAAATACCTGTCTTTTCTCTTGGGGAACAGTGTGCTCATATATTTTTGCATATCCAGAGCTTTGGACAATTCATGGAACAGAAAAAAGCAAAAAAAAAAAAAGAAGCATCATTTGTTAAATCTCAGGGACAAAGCACAATGTCTTGAGATCAGGTTAAAATACTTCTTCAAGAGTTAGGCAACAGCTTCTTTCTCAAGGGAATGTTTTCCTAAAACTCTTTACGTGTCTCACCCCCTGGGATTTAGTCTCTGCCTTTAATGATTCATATTACTTTCAATTCTGTGTGGTTATATTATTATCATGATTATCCTTAAAGAAATTATTATACCTAATTTTGTCCTCTCAGAATATCACACCCTCGAGAGAATGAGCCATATCTTACTTTTAACATGTTTTAAGACACCTAAATTGAGAAGTGAATTCTAAAGAACATGCAGTGGAAAAGATCTGTTAAAATACATGAAACTACCATTTTAAAATTAATAATTTAGATTATTGTTGGAAAGGAATTTGCTTATGCAAGTTGTTTAAATGGGTCTGTTTTTTTGCTAACTTTAAAGAAACACATTTTGCTTTGTTCTATAATCATTATTTCCATTTAAGTGTGTGTAGTGAACAAATGACTTTTATAAGCATGATGTCTTCTGATCCAAGGAGCTTCCCAGATGATGCTAGAGGTAAAGAACTCTTGCCAATGCAGGAAATTTAAAAAAACATGTGTTTGATCCCTAGATTGGGAAGATCCCCTGGAGGAGGGCATGGCAACCCACTCCAGTATTCTTGCCTGGAGAATCCCATGGGCAGAGGAACCTGGAGGGCTAAAGTCCATAGGGTCACAAAGTGTCAGACATGACTGAAGCAACTTAGCACACATGCACATCTGATCCAGATCTTTATAAACATAAGAAGGTACGGGATAAAGGGAAGGGGGCTGATTTGGAGGCACAAAAAAATGTCCAGCTCTGATTCTCTGGTTTCCTTCTGACTTTTCAATTTTTCCTTTAAAATTATATTAGTAAGCTGCTGGGCTGGAAGAAGCATAAGCTGGCATCAAGATTTCTGGGAGAAATATCAATAACCTCAGATATGCAGATGACACCACCCTATGGCAGAAAGTGACGAGGAACTAAAAAGCCTCTTGATGAAAGTGAATGAGGATGGGTGGGAGGTGGGGGGGGGTTCAGGATTGAGAACTCATGTACACCCATGGAAGATTCATGTCAATGTATGGCAAAACCAATACAGTATTGTAAAGTAAAATAAAGTAAAAATAAAAAAAAAGAAAGTGAATAAGGAGAGTGAAAGAGTTGGCTTAAAGTTCAACATTCAGAAAACTAAGATTGATCATGGCATCTGGTCCCATCACTTCATGGGAAATAGATGGGAAAACAGTGGAAACAGTGTCAGACTTTATTTTGGGGGGCTCCAAAATTGTCTCAGATGGTAAAGTGTCTGTCTACAATTCAGGAGACCAGGGTTCAATCCCTGGTTTGGGAAGATCCTTGGAGAAGGAAATGGCAATCCACTCCAGTACTATTGCCTGGAAAATCTCATGGACAGGGGAGCCTGGTAGGGTCCATGGGGTCGCAAAGAGTCGGACACGACTGAGCAATTTCATTTTCACTTTCAAAATCACTGCCAATGGTGATTGCAGCCATGAAATTAAAAGACGCTTACTCCTTGGAAGGAAAGTTATGATCAACCTAGATAGCATATTCAAAAGCAGAGACATTACTTTGCCAGGAAAGGTCCATCTAGTCAAGGCTATGATCTGTCCAGTGGTCATGTATGGATGTGAGAGTTGGACTGTGAAGAAAGCTGAGTGCCAAAGAATTGATTGTTTTGAACTGTGGTGCTGGAGAAGACTCTTGTAAGTCCCTTGGATTGCAAGGAGATCCAACCAATTCATCCTAAAGGAGACCAGTCCTGGGTGTTCATTGGAAGGACTGATGCTGAGGCTGAAACTCCAAAACTTGGCCACCTCATGTGAAGAGTTAACTCATTGGAAAAGACTCTGATGCTGGGAGCGATTGGGGGCAGGATGATAAGGGGACGACAGAGGATAAGATGGCTGGGTGGCATCACCAAGTCGATGCACATGAGTTTGGGTTTACTCCAGGAGTTGGTGATGGACAAGGAGGCCTGGTGTGCTGCGATTCATGGGGTCACAGAGAGTCAGACACGACTGAGAGACTGAAATGAACTGAATGTTGTATATACTTAAAATAGTCCTAGAAGGATGAATCTCCTATATACTAACGTTTGCTTGCCAGTGTCAATCCCTCCCTACTTCCAATACAATAAAGTGTAATCATTTTAATCTTCCATTTAAGCCCTTCTATGATCTGACATGTTTTATTATTATTATCTGTATTACCATCATCATCATTTTAGCTTTTACCTTTCTCTTTTGTTAATTTCCTTACTAAATCTTGTGATGTTTCTAGACTCATTTTAAAGTTCTACCTGGCATGAAACTAGGATAGCATCTGTTTGCAATAAATGTCTTCTGAATTAATCAACCAAACTGGTTACCCTCTTCTCAAGTCCCAGATAACATTGTCCCACAGATAATACCCAGGTCTCTGAGTGTGCACACACATGCGTGTGTGTGCTCAGTCTCTCAGTCATGTCTGAGTCTTTGTGACCCCATGGACTGTAGCCCACCAGGCTTCTCTGTCCATGGAATTTTCCAGGCAAGAACGCTGAAGCGGGTTGCCATTTCCTCCCCCAAGGGAGCTTCCAGACCCAGGAAGTGAACCCATGTATCTTGTGGCTCCTGCATTGGCAAGGAGATTCTTTACCACCGAGTCACCTTGAAGTCCCAGAGTATGCACACCTCTTCTATATTTCCTTATTTCTGATGTCTCTAGGTATTTTAGGACAGAACCTTGAAGAAATCAGCTGTTCTAATTTGAATTATTCTGCTACTGCTGCTAAGTCGCTTCAGTCGTGTCCGACTCTGTGCGACCCCATGGACGGCAGCCCACCAGGCTCCCCTGTCCCTGGGATTCTGCAGGCAAGAACACTGGAGTGGGTTGCCATTTCCTTCTCCAATGCATGAAAGTGAAAAGGGAAAGTGAAGTCACTCAGTCACGCCTGACTCTTAGCGACCCCATGGACTGCAGCCCACCAGGCTCCTCTGTTCATGGGATTTTCCAGGCAAGAGTACTGGAGTGGGTCCAGACATGAAAAAATTATGTCCCAAGCATTTGCTGGCCCTGGATTCTGGGTCCCAGAACAAGCACTCATGGAGCACATCTAAACCCGATCCAGAGTCTAAAGCCATGCTCAACTGTATTTGCCACCTGGAGTAAATCCATCCAGCTGAGATTGAGACAGGCTTAGCCAAATCACAGTTGACTTGAACCTCCCTGAGAAGAAATGCTTATTGTTGTAAGCCACAGAGTTCTTGGATCATTAGTAGCTAACAGGTATACCACAGGTACCCAGTGGCATTGATAACAACAGTAACAGATCGCCAAGTGCTTACTATATTTTGTCTCATTTGATCTTCTCATAACTGTAGAATGTCTCATTATCCTGGACACAGAGAGTTTAAATAACATACTCAAATACAAAAATAATATGTGATAAACCCACCCAGGTTCTTAATGACCATAACAGAATGTCTAAAATTGTCTAAAATCTCAAAATGTCTAAAATTTGGCTTCCCAAGAAGACAGCATAAGATGTTTTGAGGGCTTTGGAAGTATGTTTAATAGTCTCTCTCTGTGAGTGGAATTCTGACCTTACCTGAGATTAAGAATACAGTGTAAAATGGTCAGTTCCTATCTCAGACACAAGTAAGAATTACCCAGTGGTGGTAGGAGGGAGAGAGAAATGTGTCCATCCTAGACATTCTAAAGCAAACACTCCAGAGGCAGAGAAATATGGATATTTATTTGGAATATGCTTTTGAACTGTGGTGTTGCAGAAGACTCTTGAGAGTCCCTTGGACAGCAAGGAGATCAAACCAGTCAATCCTAAAGAAAATCAGTCCTGAATATTCATTGGAAGGACTGATGCTGAAGCTGAAACTCCATTACTTTGGCCACCTGATGGGCAGAGCTGACTCATTAGAAAAGACCCTGATGCTGGGAAAGATTGAAGACAGGAGGAGAAAGGGATGACAGAGGATGAGATGGTTGAATGACATCACCAATTCAATGGACATGAGTTTGAGCAAGCTCCAGGATACGGTGAAGGACAGGGAAGCCTGGCATGCTGCAGTCTATGGAGTCACAAAGAGTTAGATATGACTGAGCAATTGAACAGCAATAACAACAAAATGATTTCCAGGCAATCTCAAAGGAGCTAGACCTGCATCTCTCTGAGGGATGTTTAGGCTACGAATGGTGATGTTTATTAAGAGAATAAGCCTCTTTACATTTTCTTTCCTGAATGGCATGTTGTGTGAATCTCTATTTTTGGATCTTGGAGAAAATGTCATACCCAGTGTAAAAAAAAGTTGGTCATTCAGTCGTGTCCTATTCTTAGAGGACTGTAGCCCACCGGGTTCCTCTGTCCATGGAATTTTCTGGGCAAGAATACACGAGTAGGTTGCCTTTCCTTCTCCTTAAAAGGAACTTGACATTCCTCTTCTTCACTCTCTTAGCAGTATGACATCATGAAAAGATTATGAAAAAAGCATGACATCAGATGTAAAAAAGACGTGTTCCAATCCTAGCATTTCTATAAGCTATATGACTTTGAACATAACACTTAAATTTACTTTCTTCCTTTTAAAAAGTAAAAAGACCATTAAACATAATAGTCTTCCTTAAGTAGAGCTGTTTAGAGGACTCACTGAGATAACATGTCCTAGGACACCTTGTCCAATGGCACAACTTGTTGTGTGAGTGCTCAATACACCCCAGGCACTGTACTCCCTTCTAAAGTTAGTCAAGTTGTACAGAAAGTTTGTAACAGCAAAAAAACAAAGACTGTTTTAAGTGATCAGTGTGTAAGAGTTCTGTGAACGGTGGATGCTAGGTTAGCACTTTTATTTAAGAGCACAAGCCAGGAGGCAGAGTCTATGTAAACACAGGATTATGCCTCCGGCTGATACTGCCTTCACAACTTGTGTTTAGTCCAGAAGAGAAAACAGGGTCCTGAATGGCTCAGATCCCAGGGACTTGCCACAATCCCAAGTTCACAAAATGTTAAATTGTCTCCAGGTGGTGAATCTGATCTAGAATTTCTTCTTTATTTTCTCACCTTATTAAAAAATGTGATAGTGGAATCTGATCACTATATATTGTCTATGCCTGCCTGCCCACTGCCCATGCCTAATTTAGAGGCATACCTTCTTGATATGTTAAAAGACTCAGTTTTTTTTGGGGGGGGGTGGGCCCTGTTTTTTGTAAATTTGTAAGGTAAATATATTGCACATTAAATGAGAAAAAATATATATGATTGTTTTCTCCCATCATATTCTCTTGTGCTTTCCAGATAAGCAAAGCAAATTGTCAGCTTTATACTCATCCGGGGAAACTGAAACTTAAGTGATATGCTCAAGAAACTATAGGAAACATAGGTAGGAGACAGAGTGCTTATGCTCTTAAAAACTTGCTGAATCATTGGGGAAATTGTGTTCTTTGGGAAATTAGCATACATATCAGGGTACAGAGCTTTATCTCATTGATTTTCTAAGTTATCACCACATACCCCTCAGTTCAGAAGATAATATTCTGTGGTGTAATTCTTAACAGAGTAGACTAGCTTCCCACGCACCTCCACCCCTTCCTCTGGTTTCAGTGTATTTAAAATTTTGCAAAGCCTCAGGAGGTATACAGTTTAGATCACCAACAGACCTTTTGTTACAGGATAGAAGATCATCACACACACCAACCTATCAACACCTTTGAATGGACACAGGGCCAACAGGAGCCCTCTCCTTGATCCTTCTCTCCCCCCCACCCCACTGCCTCTTTTGTTTTGTTGTTCAGTTGCTCAGTCATAGCAGACTCCTTGCGACCCCATGGACTGCAGCATGCCAGGCTTCCCTGTCCCTCACCATCTCCCAGAGCTGGCTCAAACTCATGTCTGTTGAGTTGGTGATGCCATCCAACCATCTCATCCTCTGTCGTCCCCTTCTCCTCCTGCCTTCAATCTTTCCCAGGATCAGGGTCTTTTCCAATGAGTTGGCACTTCACATCAGGTGGTCAAAGTACTGGAGCTTCAGCTTCAGCATCAGTTTTACAATGAATATTCAGGACTGATTTCCTTTAGGATTGACTGGTTTGATCTCTTTTCAGTCCAAAGGACTCTCAAAAGTCTTCTCCAACACCACAGTTCAAAAACATCAGTTCTTCGGCACTCAGCTTTCTTTATGGTCCATTTCTCACATCCATACATGACTAGCGGAAAAACCGTAGCTTTGACTATAGGGACCTTTGTCGGCAAAGTACCATCTCTGCTTTTTAATATGCTGTCTAGGTTTTTCATACTGTTTATTACCACCACCACCCCGCCCCCAGCTTTTTTTTTTTTTTCCTTTTGAGTAGCTGCAAATCTCTTTAGGTTCCTGGACACCGGAGAGGGCCAGGATGAGCTCTGGGTCTTCAAACCAGCAGTTCTAATCTGCTCCCACCCACCCCACCAGATGTG
>SJXQ01004548.1:368834-481266 GCA_006408695.1 Aepyceros melampus
AACCACAAAGAGGCACTGGCCAAGGCTGAGACAATCAAGTAATCAAGGGGATATTCAGACAGACAGAAAGGAAAACAGAGCTCCAGCCCATCACCCACCTCCACAGAATACCCTATTACTACTTCTCAGGAAGCATCTCAGACAAGGTTTCTAAGGACAAACCCTTTGAAGCAGGAACTAGAGAGATCATGACTTGTAATCAGTAAAAAGAAATGAGTGAGACGCAAGGCTGATTACTGGAAGTTGGAATGTATGATGAACACAGGGCCAGAAGGAACATGAAAAATCAGAGAACTGGGTGGTGAACTGAGTTCAGGTATGTTCAGTGCACGTCAGGGTCTGTTTTAGGGTCAATAAGGGCAGGGCTGAGAGCCTCACTCTTCACTACTATGATCAGATGTACTTAAGAGTTTCTCTGATGTGTAGATGCCTGGTTTGCCTGCATGGAGATGAGTTTATATTTTTGTTTCATAACCTATAACGTACTTAGCATCATTAAGCCTAATTGAGAGAGTGGCAACACATGGGGGAAGTATGTGAGTCTCAAAGGAAATACTTTACCTTCTTCATAAAGATAATTTGGAAAGAAAAATAAAATGTTGCATGCAGTAAAGGCTGTATGCATTCTTATATTTGGTATGCAAATATCCTTACTTCAGCAGATTTGTTGCTATTTAGTCGCCAAGTTGTGCCTCACTCTTTGTGACCCCATGGACTGTAGCCTGCCAGGCTCCTTTTTCCATGGAATTCTCCAAGCAAAGATACTGGAGTGGGTTGCCATTTCCTTCTCCAGTGGATCATCTCAACCCAGGGATCAAACCCACGTCTCCTGCTTTGGCAGGCAGATTCTTTATCACTCAGCCACCAGGGAAGCCTCCTTTAGCAATCAGGTGACCTTAAACAGATGATGCAAACAAAGAACTCTTGTCCTGGGAGAATCTGAACACAGCATGGCTCTACCTTATCTAGTTCAGGGAAAGAGAAAGGCTGCTGGTGGCAGGACTTTGCTTTTGATTGTGGCGACAACGTGTTGGGAAGCATCTAACATTTAGAATCTTCTTTTATAAAAAAAATCTCGATCCCACTTATTTCATTTTGCCTTTCCAAAATATTACTCACCACCATCACTGCTGTGACCTGGTTTCCTTACTAGTAAAAGAAAAGGGCTCATTTGGTGATTTCTGAGATCAAAGGCTCAGTCTACCTTAGGCCTCATTCTTGGCAAAAAAAAAAAAGCCCAGGGCTTAAGAAAAAAAGACTGAAATCTCCACTGGAATTATTTTTGCTTTGAGATGACAGGACTTCAGCTATGCCTTCAAAATATTCCTATTCTTTCATATAATCACATTCAATAATCATTTAAAAAAATTTTTTTTTAATTTTCTTGCCTAATGTTCTGTGTCCTTCATTTTTCTCTGCACCTAATTTGATGGCAAAATAAAGCCAGGAATATAGAAATATTCATCCTCTAGCCATTGCATTAATTGATGTCTGGGAGTAAGGTGATACTATCTAATGAGACTGAATCAAATGATCAGTGCAAAATACTGATTTTCAAATATATTTTATCTAACCATTTGAGCTGCCTTGAAAATTGGCATAATTACACAGTCTGAGCCTCTAAGATATGGTAATTCTTGATTCAGATA
Organism: Aepyceros melampus; assembly: GCA_006408695.1. NCBI lineage: Eukaryota > Metazoa > Chordata > Mammalia > Artiodactyla > Bovidae > Aepyceros > Aepyceros melampus. Next base: position 370,484 of record SJXQ01004548.1, read on the forward strand.
TTTCATTTCACAGGAGAGGGAATCAGAAGGCAAGGTTTGATGTGAGTGACTTCAGCACTTATTACCTATAACAGAGCATACTTTTCAAACACACACATGAAAGAAATGTAAATTATTAAATTACCTCAAGTGATTCTGAACAAGTAGACCCACTCTAACATCTTTACTAAAAATGAATCCTTTACTACTTTTCTTTTTCAGAAAAATAGTCTAATAATCAAAGGACTATGAATATTCAGAACAAAAATGGAATTAGAAATTTTAAGGTGCTTATACAATGAGAGGAGAGAAATTAGATTTTTTTTAATTCATTGGGTCACATTACATCCATTTCAGATTCCACAACTGGCACTTCCTCTTCACAACAGAGGATTCATTATGAAGTAAAAGCAATTTTAGAAAGAATTTTACTGAATTATGGAAAGAAAATCGCCATAGAATTACTGGTAGTTAAAAACCTGAAAAAAACTGGCTTCCCTGGTGGCTCAGACGGTAAAGCGTCTGTCTACAATACAGGAGACCCAGGTTCGATCCCTGGGTTGGGAAGATCCCCTGGAGAAGGAAATGGCAATCCACTCCAGGACTATTGCCTGGAGAATCCCATGGACAGAGGAGCCTGTGGGCTACAGTTCATGGGGTCACAAAGAGTCGGACACGACTGAGTGATTTCACTTCTCTTCACTTCAAAAAACTGAAATAACATGTGTGCATGTGTGTATGTGTGCGTCTGTAAAGTTTACATATTTACACGTTTCACACATATGGATGGAAGGATAAGCATAGGTAAGAGTCAGAGTCAAAGTTATGAATCTTGTTTCCAGAAAGTATGCCAAATTGTGTGTGACTCTACAGTTTCAAGGAGCACAAATAAGCCCTCTTTCAAAAACTGAACATCATTATTGTCTGCCTAATATATAGCAGCAATTGGATAGTGCTCTAAAGTTCACAAAAAATTAATTCAATATATTTTAAGAAATACCATAATGTCTGCCGCATCTGCACTACTGTACCCTGGATCTGCTCAAGTCTAGGACCACAGCTTCCCAATCAGCTTTCATTTCATCATTTTCTAGTCTGTCTTCCAGAGTCCTATCAGAGTAATTAATTTTTATGATGTGAAAAGCTGAACACATCACCTCCCCAACACTTCTTTTGGAGAAACAAATCCAGTTATGGGATTTTCTGAAACTCGGCAGACTTTGCTGATAAGTCACCAGAAAATAAATTGCAATTTCTGAGAGAAATAACTTTTCTTCTTGCTTTTCAATATTAGAAAATGGTTTTGTGTAACATATTTGATACATGGATATATGAATCAAGCCATTGATTTTTACCCTCACAAACAACAATATTTATGTGATAGCATGAAGAGGAAAAAAGCTGATTGCTCATGGAAAAAAAGACCATAAAGTCATGGAAAATGACTGTGGGAGAGAACAATATTTTTTCAGATATTCAGCTCTTTTCCAGAAGGCTATATATATATATATATACACACACATATAAAATGACCTCAAACATATAAAACCTTATTATTGTAAAATATATAACCTTAAAATATACAACCTTAAAATTATACAATCTTAAAATACTTGCAACATCACTTTTAGAATTCTAAATAAAATGAAAGCTATATTAGATGTCAAAATGATGCAAACTTAAATCAATATTACATCAGTAGGTTTAAACTGTGAGTAATGTGCAGTATTGCAGATACTGTGCAAAACTGGGAAACCAGAACTCAAGAAAAAGAATGACATTGTTGAAAGGGTGGTGATTTCAAAACACGGGAGATTCTAAACCCTAGCTACACCCCAGCATATTTGCTAATTATGTGTTAATGTTTTCTAATAAGATCTTTAAGACAATAACCAATTCTTATTTATGAGTGGCAAGATTCCGGGGAGGAGGAAATGGCAGCCCACTTCAGTATTCTTGCCTGGAGAATCCCTTGGACAGAGGAGCCTGGCAGACTATAGTCCATGGGGTCGCAAAGAGTCAGACATAATGAGCAAGTTTTACGTTTTTCTATTCCATTTATTGGTAAACATACACACCGAGGTTGAAATGAGAGTCTAATTTTTTTTTTCTCCATTGCATTGTAATTTTTTAATTCTCTATTTTTTGAACACATGTATGATCATTAATTTTATGTGTCATCTTGGCTGTGTTAAGAGATGCCCAGAGAGCTGGTAAAACATTTTTTCAAGGTGTGTCTGAGAGTGTCTGGAAGAAACTAGCATTGACTCAGCAGATTGGTAAAGAGGATGGCCTTCACTGTAGATGTGGGCAATGTCCATCCACTAAAAGCCTGAGTAGAACAAAAAGGCAGAGTTAGGACAAATTCGCTACCACTGTTTAACCTAAGACATCCATCTTCTCCTGCCCTCAGACATCAGTGCTCTTGGTTCCTGGGCTCTAGCACTCAGATCAAGATATAACCACTGATTTCCCAAGTCTCATGTTTCTGGGCTTGCTCTGAATTATACCCCCAACTGGGCTTTCCTGTTTCTCCTGCTTGAAGATAGCAGACTGTAGGATTTAGCCTCCATGTCACGTGAGTTATTTCTTATAATAAATCTGTCTCTAGATAGACAGATATAGATATATATAGGGCTGTAGCTATATTCATACACACACACACACACACACACACACACAGATTCAACCTGAGGTGTACTTTCATTCATCCTCACTTCCTGATCCATTATCTTCTGATCTATTCTACCTTATGTCTTGACCTGTCTTCTTCTGACTCAAATGATGTCAGAGAAGTGAAAAGAGTTCACATACAGTCCTTTACCTTATTCCCTTTCTCTTATTTTTTATAACAATATGCACAATGCAAATTCATGTCCAAACCTATTCCTGCTACAATTCAGATTATAAACTCTTATAGGCCTTAAATGTGCAGTCAGTAGTTCGTGCCAAACCACACAAAGAATTGGAGGATAAGAGAGTGGCCCTATGAGGAAAGGGTGAAAATGAGAGAGAAAGGTAAATGGATTGCAGTTATTTTGCATGGATCACAGACTCTCCAGGATCATTTGAGATTCATCTTCCAATCTAGTAAAGGTTACAGCATAGATAAGATGGAACAGGAGTCTGTCTAATTTAGCACATCTGAAATGAAATAAGGATAATTTTTTACATGAACAACTTGGCTTGCTCTTAAAGGATAATATTCTGAGAGCTTTCATAATTTGAAATGAATATCCACGAAGGTTTTGAGATTTGTTGCTGAAGGGTCATGGCTTTATATAGGCTCCCACCATTTTGAGTACCATTGCACTGACTACTTCACTCATCCTTTCTTTAAACATATATTGAGTATCTACTAGCAAGCGTGTGGCACATAGACAAACATCTATTCAACATCTTGTTTGATCTTGAAACAACTTGTTTGATCACTAAATCACTCTTTCAGACATATTAAATGAGTTCCTCTCTTTCATGTGGCAGTCTTTTTACTAGGCAATAGCATAGTCAAAGATCTCTATTAAAAAAAACAAGTTCTACATTTGATAAATTCAGAGTTTTATGGAGAAGGCATAAAATGTGTTTAAATACAGGGTAATATGTGATCAAATAGGGTTATATCTAAGATGGCACAAAGAATTAATTTTTAGAAGGATCACAGAAAATTTCAGATGGGCAATGGCACTTGAGTCAGATCATGATGGATAGTAGGAATATGCTAAGTGGATGCTAAAATTCATGCGTAAACGGATTTGGATGTGAGGATATACATGAGTCTCATGAAACCAGTGTTAAGATCAGTGGTTTTTAATGAGGGAAAATTTTGTGACCATGGAACATTTGGCAGTGCCTGGAGCCATTTTTAATTGCCATGACTTGTAAGGAGATGCTATGAGAATCTAATGAGCAGAGGCCAGGTGTGCTGCTAAACCCCTTACAATGTGAAAGCAAAGGTCCACATCAAACATCAAAAAGATACTCAGCCCAACCTGCAACAATATTGATGAACTTGAGAGTATTATGCTAAGTGAAATAAGACAAAGACAAATACCATATGATTTCACACATATGTGGAATAAAAAACAAAAAAGCAACAAACAAACAAAAAATAAATAAATGAACAAATCAAACTAAACATGCTGATACAGAGAGCAGGATAGTGGTTAGCAAAGGGGAAGGGGCAGAGTAGGGGTGGCGAAAGAAGGCCAAAATGGATAAAAGGGATCAAACGTATGGTAAGGGATGGATACTAAATTTTTGGTGGTGGACATGCTGTGGATATACAGAAGCAGAAATAGAAGGTGGTATACGTGAAACACATGTTACCTTAATAAAAAATAAACCTAAAATTAGAAAAGATGACTTGGTCCAAACCATCAATAGTGGTGGTTTAGTCATTCAGTTATATCTGACTCTTGTGACCCCATGGACTACAGTCTGCCAGGCTCCTCTGTCCATGAGATTCCCAGGTAAGATTAATGGAGTAGGTTGTCGTTTCTTTCTCCAGGAGAATCTTCTTGACTCAGAAACTGAACTTAGGTCTCCTGCATTGCAGTTGCAGGGGGATTCTTTATCAACTGACCTACAAAGGAAGCTTTCAAATGTCAACAGTGATTTTTAAAACACAGATAAAGGGCCAATAGAAAAAGAGGTTGGAATTGAAGTAAAATCTCACATATAGAGCTTGGATATCTTATTATGGGTAATGGGAGGAAGTGATATAGTTTTACAGGATAATTACATTTTTTATTTATTATCCAAGATAACTCTACAAATTGAAATATGGAAGATAAATCTGTTGGCACTGAAATTAAATACTGTGATACAAATAATTAGAGTATTACAGTAGTTATTGTAGTAATTTTGGCAAGTAATTATGGGAATATGAAGTAAGACTATAGAGATGGAACAAGATAGAGGATATCAAATCATTAAAAGTACACACAACAGCATTTAGTGGATAAAGCAGTTTTGAGAGAATTGCTACTTTGTTCAATGAAATATGTATAAAAAGATTTACATTTGAATCAAGATGTAAAGAAAACTATGAATTTAGAGCAGTAGTTTAATTCAGTTTGAATTCCCCTATAGGTTATTTTTCCCTTATTCTTAAAAAATATTTTATATTTTGAAAAATCTAGATCCTTGCCAATTTGTTGGACCATATCACCACCAATGCTACCAGAATTCGAGACCATTTGTTCACATTGCTGACTGCAAAGTAGGCTTATTATGCTCATGTTATTAGGGAAATTCTCTCACAAACCACTGCCTAATGTTCAGAATGTAATATATTTAAGCAGACACTTAAATCTTACAAACAAAATACATGCATAGTCTTGGCCTGTCATTTTATAATATTTTATGTTTTTAAACATTTTTTTTTAGTATGAAAATTTTGAAACTTTCCCTCATTCTTTCATGTGCTGAAGCAAAGTGAATGTCTGTGACTCTTTTGGAAGATGCTTTACAGATGGACAGAGCCTCTGTTTTTTGCATTAAATAGAACCAAATGCCGTGCTACATTTGTACAGCAATGAACATTTATGCAAATCTGAAGAGTAGGCAGGTGCAAGAGCAAATTTCTTAATGCCATTTGCTCTGAAAATTATATAAAGCTTCTAGAGCTCTGCTTTTTATAGTAGCTAAAGGAGTTTTGTTTGGTATTTTTAAACAATAACACCTGCTCGAGGCAGAAAAGTCAGTTCCCGTACAGCAGGAAGTAGGCTGCTTTTGGTGGAGAGGAGTTCAGATATTGTCTCCAATAAATAATGAGGCGATAAAATAAAATGTATTTTGAAAAGGCTGGGTGGGTGGTGGAGGTAGAAGTAGGTGGGTGGGAAGGGAGAAATTTTGCCTTTTGCACTGACAGATGCTGGCAAATGGCAGGAATTCAGCCCAGCCAAGGAGATGGCAGAAGTCCATAGGACTCCATCTGGGGCCTGTTTCTTTGGCCTCTGAAACCTGGCAGAGCCTCTTCCCTCACAGGCCTAAATTTCCCTTTCTCTTTGTAGCTTAAAAGAAGACCTTCATGACTGCCATTTCTCTTTTGCTCCATTTTTTTCTGCCCCATGCCATAGAATCAATAGTGGTTAATTAAGATCAGTGACTTGTTCTTTCCAATTTCTTGCATCAAAGCTGAATTCTCTCTGATGATATATTTTGGTAACCTCCCTATTTCCAAAGAGATACAGAATATCCATTTTTCTTCTTCTAACATGATTTTAATATGTGATTTTGTAATATATCTGTCTGCTCTTGAGGATATCAGTTGTTCATTCATACATTCATCATTCCTTTAAAGAGGACTGATCATGTGTTGGCAAGAAATAGTGGAGCTAAAAATGAAGACACTCATACTTCATCCTAGTCGTGTCATTAACTTCCTTCACTCACTCAGTCACTTAATACATTTTATTGATTTTTATGGTATTATGGCTATGACAGCCATCACCCCATTCATCTCCAAGGTTTGTCAGTTGTCGTAACATTCTGGACTGGTGTCCTATTCTCTTTAACACCTCCATATACATCTCCAGGAAAATATAATAAATAACTTTTAGATCAAGGCAGGTTAACAATTTTTAACAAAGGAGAATAAAAACAAAATGAAGAGGACTTTAAGCAAAGTGTAAGCAAAGAATAAGGAAGTTGCTTTACATTCAGCAATTGTGTAAGGTGTTCAAAATTCTGGAAAGAGTAATATTTAACCCTGCATCTTAGGAAGCTCAAAATCTTCCTCAGATATAAACACACAAATATAACATGATAAAAAATGGAATATACTTATTTATTAAATCAAATGATAATGATGGCACAATAGTGGCAGCACTCCTTTGTGATCTGAAGCAAGATACCTATTATACCTGGACATCATGGTCTCCATTTTCTCATCCAGATTTACTTATCCCCTTATTCTCAAACTTGGTGTTTTTATTTTCCAAAACCTTCCCTAAAGGTACATTTGAACCAACTATTTCCTTTAGCTATTAGACCCAGCCCTTCTCTCTATAATAGCATCTCTCCTACATTCTTTCATTTCCCCCATCTCGTTGGAGTGAAGAGGGGTATCACTCAGTCCCACAGTGCAGGCAGGAATATCCCTGGTGTTTTCTATATATTCTATAGTCTTCTTTCTATATATTCTATAGTCTTCTTTCTAACAATCCCTCCTGAAATGATAATAATGTAAAGATATCATCAATTTCCCACTGGTGTCCTAATTAATGTGCAATTCAAGCTGAAAACACCATTGGGTTGTCCACAGAAGAATAATACCCCAAAAGGTAGCATGTCAGTCATAAATATGCAGAAAATTAGAGCACCTGAAGGGAAGAGCTAATAAGCTGATGTCTTAAGTCAGGTTTCTAGGATAATGGATGCAGATTTACATGTTAGGAGTGTCCTCAGGATAATACATATAAGGGAATGATAGCAGAAAGGTGGCTTAGAGGGAGGAATTGAATTGTGATTGAGTTGCAAATAAGGCTTAGACAGTCACTTGGAGAGCTCTGGTGATTTGGGAGCTCTGAGAATACTTGGAGAATTCTGGGAATTCTTGAGTCACTTGGGGAGCTCTGGGAATTCTGGCCGGCCCTTCAGAATTGTCCTGTCTTAAAGTAAGAAGACGGAGAAGGCAATGGCACCCACTCCAGTACTCTTGCCTGGAAAATCCCATGGACGGAGGAGCCCGAAAGTAAGAAGTGAGGCCTTGACACTAGTCAGAGGATGCTGCATAGGTGGGAGAGGGCATCATCTTGATTGAGGACATTCTGTTTGGCTAAAGGCAGTTCCCAAGAGGGCTTCCCTGCTGGCTGGTAAAGACTCTGTCTGCCAATGCAGGAGACGCATGTTCAATTCCTGGGTAGGGAGGATCCCCGGGAGAAGGGAATGGCAGCCCACTCCAGTATCCTTGCCTGGGAAATCCCATGGACAGAGAAGCCTCGCGGGCTACAGCATGAGGGAGCAAATGAATTGGACGCAAGGTAGCGACTGAACAACAGCAGCAGAGTCCTCCAGAGTCCAGGTGAGAGTTGTTGGCTGCCTACAGTTCCAGCTGCCGCTGAGGAAGAGCGTTGGTACAAAAGGGAAAATCTGGAAGGCCAGCATAACACAACGTCCATTATTACATTTGACACGGAAGGATTTTAAGGTATGTTTGGGACCTAACAGCACAAAGGGGGGATATTAAAAAATACCTTATCATGAAAAGTCTTGCTAGCGAAACTAGTTTACTGTGATTTTTAACAAGTTTCTAACCCTTTCAGGGCCTCATTTGGTCATTAGAAAAAAAAAAGCTGGAACATATCTAAGACTTTTAGGACTTTAACTTTTTAAAAAAGGATCTAGTTGTTACTTTCATGTGTCAATGTGAAAATAATAACTGCAACTCAAATATTCTATATGACTGATCTCCTTGAATGAGCCCTTACTTATCCTCTCCAAACAAAATAAGAAGTGACTGACTAAATGCCTATCCTAGGCTTGTCACTGTGGTATTTTCCAATTTGTGAAGAATATTGTGCTTATATTATGGAATGTTTTTGCTTTTTTTGCATTATAATTACATATGCACACATTTTTCAATCTGCTACACTATCAATGCAAAACCATTAATTATTTTTTTAAAGACTGACATGGAATAAGATTTTTATTCTGCTGTTCACTATGGGTCCCCTGACTGATTTATTAAGTTAATTCAACCTATTTCCTTATAGGCAAATTGGAGATTTTCTCCTTAAATTTTATAATGTATATAAAATGCCCCATAGAGTGCATGGAAGATAAAAGGTATTCAATATTTTTTACCTCTCCCACTCCTGTCACATTCTTTCATCTTATAGTTCCTCTTATGTTTCTCTTTTTCCCTGGATTTCTCCTTTTTTCCCTGGTATGTTCCTTGAGAACAGAGTATACGCGTAACAATCTTATTTTTACAGTGGCTAAATAATGTCTAATGTTTAACAATGTTTCTCTAAGTGCAGTCTATGGGCTGCATATATCAGAGTCACCAGGGTTTTTAAATAAAATGTAGGACCATAATTCCCACAAACCTGACTTATAATATCAGAGGTTATATGTATGCATTTTACCAAAATTTCAAAGATAGTCTCGTAAGAGTAGAAATGTGGGGCCCACCAAATCAGAAGACTTGTGGTAAACACTTGCTACATGAATACGTGTGCTATGGTATCAACATTCTTCTCATTGATGGAAATGATAGTAGTCAGTAATAAAAAGAAAGATAAGCATACTTCTTTTAATATGCTACAGTTTTTGTATGAATTCTCTGAAGATGAAATGATGAGTAGACATGCTTAAGTTAGATTTGGTTATGTATGTCCTATATTATAAACCAGAAGGATGCTGGATTCAATTAGAATCATCACAGATCGATGTGGGCTTCCCTGGTGGCTCAGATGGTAAAGAATCTGCCCACAATGCAGAGACCCAGGTTTGATCCCTGGAGGAGGAAATGACAACTCACTCCAGTAATCTTGCCTGGAGACTCCCATGGGCAGAGGAGTCTGGCAGGCTACGTCTATGGGATCACAAAGAACAGGACATGACTGAGTGACTAACACATACACACACAAACACACAGGTTGATGCCTCAGACAGACAATTGGAAGAATTATTAAACTCTTCTCAAAATATAGTTATTACAACAAATGAGAAATAAAATGTCCCAGGGTTTTTGGCACTATCCTAAGAATTATGCACATTCTTCTGCTATAAAGAGCAACAATATAAATAAGACTGAAAGGCAAGAAATGGGAAATACAGACACCCCAACAATAATTACCTTTTTAATAGAGATTTCTGTCTTCCCAATTAACATTTCTGTGCCTTGAGGATCAAAGAGTAGCTACTGCATAATGCTTCTAAAGTTTTGATCTATTTCAAATTCATCTTCTCATTTTTTTCTTCTTTGAATTTAGGGGAGTTCCAAGGATCATGACAGCTTTCTTTGTGTACGCCTACTGATTCCACTCTAAAATTGTCTTATCTTCAATAAAGAACTTAAAAAAAATCTTGACATGAAATGAATCTGGTTTTATTATATCATTTGTATATGATCTCTGGGACTATGACTCTTTTCCTTTTAGGACTGGGCTGTTGTGTTTTTTTTTTTTTTCCCCAGAATAATATGCCCTAACCTTCACAGAAAACAATAATCTATCTTTCCATTATCCCATGGGATTTTTTAAAGCCAGGAGAATCCTATCAACTGGTATTGGGACCCATCTACACTGCAAAAAAAGATATAAACCATGGCTTCCCCTCAGGAAAATGCTTAAAAACCAAAATGTGTGTGTGTGTGTGTGTGTGTGTATGTACTTGTTGCTCAGTTGTGTTTGACTTTTGTGACCCTATGAACTGTAGTTAGCCAGGTTCCTCTGTCCATGGGATTCTACAGGCAAGAATACTGGAGTGGGATGCCATTCCCTTCTCCAGGGAATCTTCCCAACCCATAGATAGAACCTGGCTCTTTCACATTGCAAGCAGGGCCTTTACTGACTGAGCCACCAAACCAAAATAATACAAATTAAAATTTTGCTGTCAGAATCAGGACTCTTTACTCTTACAGGTTGCTGCTGCTAAGTCACTTCAGTCGTGTCCAACTCTGTGCTACCCCACAGACGGCAGCCCACCAGGCTCTCTCGTCCCTGGGATTCTCCAGGCAAGAACACTGGAGTGGGTTACCATTTCCTTCTCCAGTGCATTAAAGTGAAAAGTGAAAGTGAAGTTGCTCAGTCCTGTCCAACTCCTAATGACCCCATGGACTGCAGCCCACCAGGCTCCTCCATCCATGGGATTTTCCAGGCAAGAGTACTGGAGTGGGGTGCCATTGCCTTCCCCTTACAGGCTGAGTTAATGACTAATACTCATTTTCCAGTTTCTAGTAAATCGTTGGCCATTTACAACAGTATCTTCCCTGGTGGCTCAGACTATAGAGAATCTGCCTGCAGTGTAGGAGACCCAGGTTCAGTCCCTGGGTTGGGAATATCCCCTGGAGAAGGGAATGGAAACCCACTCCAGTATTCTTGCCTGGAGAATTCCATGGACAGAGAAGCCTTGCGGGCTACAGTCCGTGGGGTCGCAAAGAATCTGACATGACTGAGTGACTAACACACACTTTACAACAGTAGCATACACCTATATGTGCCTTTCTCCATACAAATTAGGAAACTCTCTATCCAGACTTTTTCCTAACCTGCCTTAATTTTGACTTCATAAGTACTATGTTGTTTGTGTGGTCCCCAAACTTCATGTTCTATGTGATTGGTGATTATTGGTGTCTTTTCTAGTGTATAATTTATGTTTGACCTATCTAATCCCTAAGATTTCCTGTATTCCTCAGCCTCAAGTCTGTAAAATAGAGCCCACATAATGGTCAACCACTTAATATTCAGCCAGGATTTCCCAGCTCTTCAAATAAGAGGGAGTGTAATACCCATGGCCAAATGATCTTTCAATATGTGAACAACATAGCCAGAGAAACTTTAACAAACTCCTTTACATACTATATATTTTTTCCAGCTGAGTCCTATTTGAATGCAAAGTACACAGTCAAGACATGTCTTCAAATTTTGTTGTCTAATTATGTCCTCAAACTTCATAATAATCTATGTCAAAATCTAGCCATATATTTCAGTGTACATATCATTAGGGCAAGAGACAAGATTGACTCTTGGCATTCTGGAAAACTCTTGAGTGGTCCAGATAATACGAGCAACAAAGTTCATATAAGAAGTCATAACAAATTATCTGGAGAGTGTCATTCTGTGTAATTAAGTTTTCTACTGTGTCAGTTTGAGTCAAGGTAGATGAAGAGGTTGTACATAGTTTATAAAAGATACTATAATTGTATTTAGAAATAAAAATTTTAGGGAAAAAACATGATCATAACTTCTTAACACACTTTTTTTGGTTCATATTTTACTTTTTAAACAGTCTTTAAAAATAAATTACATTTCAAACTAACCATATAAGGAATCTTCCTTAAATCAGATATTAAAAGAGAATTGTCTTAAAGAAGCATCAAAGCACATAGCATACTTTAAGAAAAAAAAAAACCAGAAATGGAAACAAATTATGTATGTAATTAATATAAGCAAATTATACACATATATAGATATATAGATATAATTCCAGCACCAAAACTCTGGTATGGGTTCTAGTTAATAATTAAACTCATGAAACCAAATTAAGCTTTAATCTAATGCTACAGCTTCTTAGCTTTCAAAAGTATACAAGCAACAGGCACAAGAGATATAGTATCTTCATTTTGTTGAGAAACCTATTGATTCTGGGGTAAGCATACAGTGTCTATTGCTTCCTCACTTAACATGAGCACCATATGGCTTCCATGAATAACACTGAGGTGTCTGTGCCTCACTTTGATATAAAGAAGTAGTTTCCTCAGTTTTCCACCAATCTTTTATACCATTTGAGTTCACATAGGTCCCACACCTGCCTGACTATTCAGCTTAACAAAAGCAGTTGTGTTCCCAGAAAGCAAATAAGGTTAAAGCAATGGTCTACATTTATCTTAACTCTAGAGTTTCCAAGGAAATGTTACTGGGAGGTGAGGAACACCAAGGTCCGGGTCACTCTCAGCCAAGCCTGCAGAGACTAAGCCTGATTTTAACTGTTACTCATTGACATGAAACAAAAGCGTGATATAGTAAATGCTAATATGTCAGCATGTAAAATTCTGTGTGAGAAAGGAAGAAAAAGAGTTTAACCCTAAATCAGATATTGAGGAAAAGCTTCAAACAAGGAACAATACTGAGTTTTTGTTTCAAGACAATGAGAAGAATTTTCAGTGGTTGGACAATAAAGTTAAGGGCAATTTAAGCCCAATAAATAGTAGGTGGGAAACTGGAGGAAATTGTAAATATTTGGAAGGAGGGGTTGGTATTTCAAGATGTTGAAAATATTTTTAGTAAAGTAATTCAAGAAAAATGAAACTAAAGGAACGCTAGGCCCAAATAACTTGATACTGCTAAATTGAAAACATCAAAAATTTTTTGTAATGAATTTCCATGTTTACAACTGGCTTGATATAGGTTTACATTATAAAAATATCAGCATGGGTCACTATTTATTATGATGCTATTTATAATTATGGACAACAGAAATTACCTAAATTAACCAAAAAGAAGAATATCAAGTAAACTTTATCACCTCTACTTCAAGGGTGGTTGTGCATTCATGACAAAGAACATATATGACAGAAGTGTGTAATGAGAGCTAGTGCTTCAGGGGGTATTGTGCTTACGTGCGTGCTTAGTCACTTCAGTCATGCCTGACTCTCTGAGGTCCCATGGACCATGGCCTGCCAGGCTCCTCTGTCCATGGGATTCTCCAGGCAAGAATACTGGAGTGGGTGCCATTTCCTTCTCCAGTGATAAAGTATGAAGTGAGTCAAGTGAAGGAAGTGAAGTTGCGCAGTCGAGTCCAACTCCCTGAGACCCCATGGACTGCCTACCAGGCTCCTCCGTTCATGGGATTTTCCAGGCAAGAGTACTGGAGTGGGTGCCAATTCCTTCTCCGTCAAAGGGTAACAGGCCTTCCTACAATAAAGGAAAGTAGGAAGAACTAGACCAGCAATACTAAAAATACCAAAATGTCTAAATTGGGATATACCATCCTTCTGTGTTATTATCACAGAAGTTCTTGTGTGTTTTATTGTTTGTTGATAAAACTTGTGATAAAATTTGGGGATTTGTACAAACTGAATAATATCTGCTTCCTCCAAAAAAATATTTTAAGAGCTTTTTTTTGTACTCTTAGACTATCATTAACATCAAACCAGTTCCTATGAATTCTCTGGTAATATTGAAATAAAAATATGTCACAGACAAAAGGGACTCCATATGAGTTAAATCCCAGGGAATTAAGGTGATTTTGTTCCAAATCTCCTGCACTGTTATATTAGTACATCTATGTCTTTGAAAATTTATATTGAACTGATGTGGTTTCTTATGAAAGTGATTCAGTTCTAAAAGATAATACTAAGATCTATGCATTAATTAAGTGTAATTTAGAGGGGATTAGGATGATACCTATTATATTCATGTTAACCAAGGTTCTATGACTAAAATAAGATCTTTACTAAAATGTATATATATATATATATATATATATATGCATATATAGTAATTTTGGCACTGTTCACTTCATTCTTTTAAATCTTAGAGCCAGACTAGTTTAGATATATTATTAATACAAATGAATTCTCTTGAATACATTAAAAACATGAAGAAAAAAATCTATTTTTCACTAGTTTTTAATGCAGAAATTTAAAAAACATTGGTACTTTTTCTGACAATTAATTCTATTCTTATTATTGACAATACGGGACTTCAGAAAACTTTTAAGTAGCAGATAATACTATCTGTGCTCTATGACTTGGATGAAATCATATCAATAGTTGTTATGTGTTTTCTTCTAAAAAATATCCTGGTTTTTTTTCTCAACTAACATGAAGACATAATCTTCCACTGATGTACTAAACTATACTTTTTTTTCATAAAAATATTCTTAGTGCCTATATAATTTTCTAAGGCTTGGGTATATCCTGCTTTATATTATGATTTTAAATAATTTTGATTTGTAGGCAATTTTCAGTATTGAGCTAATGGTAGTGAACATATGTTAGAATACAGGTCTTTTTGTTTGTTTTCTTTAGGGGCTTTAATTTCTTTTTCTTAACATTTATTTTTTTAAAGTCAGCCAAAACCAAGGAAATCTATTTTTGTCTCTTAGATGTAATCAGTATGAAAAAAAAAAAAAAAATCTAAAGAAACAGCATTTGTCACTGTGGATGAACCTTTTGGTTGAAATCTTTCAATTTTAAAACAACATTTATTAACTGATTTTCTCATTTGAGACCAAGAGCCAAATTATATGACAAATATCAGGACTGAAGAAGTGAGAGCTAGTGAATACTGGAACACAGAGATGAGAACTGGGTGGACGGGGGGACCTGGTAGCCTGATTGAATCTCCTCCCATCCTCTGACCTCACTGCTGTGTCTCCCACTGATCAAGCATAAAGCATATGGCAGGCAGAGAGCAAACGGGATACTCATACAGACCAGTTTTCTAGGACAGAATAGTAAGAACAGAGTCTAGAGGGCATATGGTTGTCAAATGAAAGTAGCCTCATCCTTAAAAGGCTTCTACAATACATTCTTTGGGAGAAACGATGATTGTTTTGTCAGCAAATAATCACTCTATGTATTCTTTACTTTTTAAATATGGGCAGAACTGTTATAAAGTAAAATGGAAAAAGAGCTTATTTGAAAAATTGCCTCTAGAACCGCAGCTCTGGGGGTAATTTAGCTGTTAACAATTGAAATATTTTAAAATTTATTTGTTCACATACTTATTTTGTGTTTAATATGTACCAGACACAATGCTGTCTGCCAGGCATGTGCTCTATTTTGTATTAGAAGGTTGAAGTTTCTTACTCACAGACATATAAGCTAAATAGAGGTGGAGACAACATTTTAGCCTAAGTGGCCTCTAGGGTGAGCACAATTGACTGTCCTCTAAGTAGAGTCGACACCATCCTTCCCATCAGGAAAGATATCATCACTCTTTTATCACCGCCTCTTTCATTTATCACCCTCCAAAAAGCAACCATCATATTTTGTTTTTCTTCTCATTGTTGTTAATGGTCTATCTCTCCCCATTTCAACCAACTCATTCTGAGCATTTGTTTTAGGTATTTTTTCCTTGGAATGGAGGTTCTAAGATGGAATAATATAGGTTTTTCAGAGGAGTGGGGGCATTTTTAGATTGACATCTGAGAAAGGAAGCTGTCAGTCTGATGGAGAGATAGGTGTATATGCAAATTTGGGGGCTGGGTCTTTGTTCCTTTGTGGTGATCTATAGCCACATGAAGGGTGCCACAGAAAGAAGTGTCCAGAAACAATTCTGGACACTGTTGTTTCTTCCGCTGAGACCACAGGAGGATTGACAACCAAGGGTCAAGGATTATCTTGTCATCATTCTCAGCAGGTGAAAGAAAAAGCCTTACATTCCCAAAGTGGGACGGTGTAATACATTACAACATCCACCATAGTAATTATGAATCTGTTGTTTAATTTATAAGCAAAATAGTATAAATTATGCACATATATGCATATATACTTGTATTCTATTATATGCATAAATGTTTTGTTATAAATAACAAATGAGATTACAGAATAGTTGATTAGATAGTCACTGTAGTAGCACCTTTTAAATTATTTAATAGACATACTTACATACACAAAATATGTATGTACATTTCTCTCTAAATCTGTGTTGTTCCTAGACAGGAAATGTTCATTGAAAAGTTCATGAATTGTTCAACGGCAGAAATCAATGTGTTTATACCCTAAATTTGTTTTAGATCCTTGAACTAAGGCATTTGATTGCTATCCATTATAGGCACACTGTCTGAATTCCTGCATTTGGATGACTAATAATATTGTAGGCTCTACCTACTTGTTAGTATTAAAGAAAAAGTAAATAACGCCTCTGTGAGCAATTCTGTTCATTGTTATATTTAGGGTTGCAAACTGTCATAACTGTATTTGATTCCTCACTAACTGTGCAGCCAAGGGAAATGACATACAGAAGTCATGCTGCTCCTTTAAGATAAGTTCTGGGAGGCAAAACCAGAACAGAGTAAGGACAAAGAGCAGAGATGATACAGAAAACGAAAGGAAAACAGCTGTGTTCTATATATTTTATATCTTTTAATCTTCACAATATATCCTCATCAAGAGATATTTCTAAATGAAAAATCCGAGTTAATGATTTTAAATAGACTTACTTATTCATGGTCACACATGAAATATACCCTCAGAGACAGGACTTAGAATTAGTTCTATTGACCCAAAGTGCAGATTTTAGTCCACTGCTCTTCTGTCTCACCCCAGAGAAAAGTTCTCCAAAGGCATGCTTGCAGTGGGATGTCTAACTGAAACACACATATGATGAGTGCACTGGTGTGATGTCAGTCTGCTTACTTTTTGTGTTTTCCCATCTGTGATTCTTGACACGGATATGCGACTATTCCTCTTTGGAAGAGAATGAGTATAGATGTATGAAAAAAAAAATGAACTCTTAAAAATGTTAAAATATAAAACAAATGAACCATTAAAGTGTGCAGATAAAAGTTAAATGAAGCTCCTTGTGATTCACTCAGAGATTTGGTTTAAGATTTTTCAATTTCTGGACAAGCCTGCACCTGTCCACAGATTCTGCTTCTCTTCCTTTAATAATTCAGCTGCTGACAGTTGGAGCTTTGCTTCTGCTTCATTAATCTGCTCCTGGGAAGTAGTATTTTCTCAAAATTTTGGTGACATTTTCATTTCTCATCTTTAAAGGATCCTTCTCCATTTCTTCTAGAGGTCACACAAATCTACCCTCTCAGTCAGATGGACTCTCTTGTTATTCAACCTGACAAAGTTCAAAATAAGGTGCTTAGTTTTTTCCTTTGATTTACACTGATCATTTACATCTTTGTCCATTAGACAGATAGTCTCTTTCTGTTTTCTTTTGTCTCCAAATCACAATGCACTGAATTTGCATCCAGAGAGATATTTTGGATTTGTTGAAGGATATAAGGAATTTGCTTTATTAATGAAAAGTTAATCAAATGAGAGTAGAATTACTATAATATGTTGATTACTCAAAAACATTTGCAGAGACTTCCCTGGTGGTATAGTGGTTAACAATCTGCCCTCCAAAGCAGGGGCCTTGGGTTCCATCATGGGTCAGGGAACTAAGATCCCACATGCCTTGGAGCAACTACACCTGCCTGCCACAATCAGAGGGTCTGTGTGCCTCAATGAAAGATCCTGCATGGTGCAATTAAGACCCATAAGTAAATAAATAAAGATTTTTTAAATTGTAATGAAAAAATAGCATGGCATATTTTAAATGTAGGTCTACTGATTTTCAAGTTCAGACAGTCTGTTTATATACTTATGGTCTTTTCCTCTGTTTTCTTGGTTTAATTCTGGCTCTCTGCTTGGATGCTAGTGTACTCAAGAAGATAATATTCTTTTGCTTCCAAATTCCCAAACATACTGATGTTACCACCATTGGGTCATAAGTATAAAATCAAACATAATAACACATGCTGCTCTGTTTTTCATGAGTCAGAAGATGTGAAACTAGCAAGTTCCAGAAAAGAAGGGATAAGTTTAGAGTTAGAAAAAAAAAAGTTATATATGACAATGAGTTGGAAGTGTAATCTTTCTAATCTCATCTTTTTTATTTCTAAAATGGTGCAATTGTCACTGCCTACCTCGTAGCACTATTGTGAGTACCAAATAAATTCATATATGCAAAATTCTCAACACAAAACACAGCAACTTACTTATTATTGATACAAAGAGTTTTGAAACATAAGACAGATGAGTCTCTAATGGTAATCTGGTTATCCCCTTTGAGTTTCAGAGTTCTCATATTTTAATTAAGGAAAAAAAAACCTCCATGTTATTAGCCAAATCGCATTTCCCCCCCAAATTCATGTATTGAAATTCTAAATCCCCATTACCTCAGAACGTATCCACATTTGGAGATAAAAATCTCTAAAGAGGTAATTAAGTTACAGCAAGTTTTTAGAAGGAGGTATTCCAATATGACTGGTATTCTTACTAGAAGAGTTAATTCGGAAACAGACATACACAAATCAAGGGCCAATTATGTGAGGACATAGTGAGAAGGCAACCATCTGCTAAGCCCAAGAGAGTCTTCAGATGAAACTACACCTGCCAACCCTTCATCTTGGACTCCTACCCTACAGAACTGTGACAAAGAAAATTCTATTGTTTAAGCTACCCAGTCTGTGGTATTTTTTATGGCAGTCAGTCCTAGCAAATCAATATACTTCCTTTAAGTATAAAGAGCATAGCATAATGCCCATAAATAGGTGACAATAAATATTTATTCCATTTCCCCAGTTATGACATTTATGACATTCTTAACTTTATAATTGTTTCTCATACACATCTTTTTCTTTAAGAACATCTTTTCTTGATGTCAGAAATTATATAATCTCTACTGAACACTCTTCTTTTCATAGCGAAAATCAGTGATTTGCAACTAGTATATTGATGATTATTGGTTAAGTAAATAAATGGATATCTGAATGATAATGCATGTAAATTATCAAAAAATAGAAAAATTCTCTTTGGACCTCATATGGTTAAATTTAATGGCAACTTTATCTCAAGCATTCTGTAATTGCCAGATGGTTGTAGACATTTTAACAAAATACTAATTGCAGCCTAGAAGCAACGCATTACAGGAATATTTTTGCATGTAGCTCTCTGTGTTTAGGTGGTGCAGAAATGTTCACCTCTCACTTGACTTAAACCACATGAATATGGCCTATTTAATATTTTACTTATATCCTTTGTTATCTGGAGTGAGATTATTAATGCAGAATAAATGATTTAGCTAAATATTATTTTCAGCCACAAAATAAACATGCATAGGTCAATAATGCCTTACTTGAAAAGGTCTATCAACATTTTTTTGAGAAAGTGTAGGGAATTTGATGAATCTGCATGAGACAGCCTGAGGGAGGCAAAGACTCCCTGCATAGCTAATACCACACCTTTGCACATAGAACCAACAGGAGGTTAGAAATGCCAACACAGAGACTACCATCTAGAATACCATAGCACATTGGACTGAATTCTCACCATAGGAAAACCACAGTCTTTTTCAAATTAATTCAGCAGGTCCATCTGAACATTGAAACAGAATATTTGACTTCATAAGCTCATATATTGTCTTGCCCATTTACAGTTAAATCGCTTGTCAATAAGTTTATTTTCAACTTGGCTACATAAAAAACTATACGACATAAGCACTAAAACAGCATTTCTTAATCTGTGTCTTGTAGAACATGAATCCCTTCAAATGTTAATTGGTGAAAACAAAGCAAAAAAAGAGATAGTGGGTTTCCTGGTCATTTTCTATTTGGGAGAGCATGACTCTAAGTTAATTTGAATTTCACAAATTTGTGGAAATTTAATATAGGAATCTATATTAAGATTACCTAGACATATGATTTTAAAGTATATCTGACCATGATACCTTAAATCTAGAGAGTGACTTATTGACTTATTGTACTGTACAACACACCAATGAAATTGCTGAACATAGTAGTAAACATTGCTAACTCAGAAATCAGGAATGTAATATTGTCTTGTAGAGTGAGGAATATATGCCAGAGGCTGGTTAAAATTTAGGAAGAAAAAAAAAACCTGGAAAACTTCTATTATTAAAGTCAAAAGAACTAGCATTTAGGAGATCTCCTTTTGATTTTGGTATAAGATTGATTTCTGTTTGTTTTTTGACTTGACTTACAATTCCTTCTTCTTGAAGGACAATTGAGGCCAAATGCATGTTTTTTTGTTACTCATCCAAAATCAGAATTGAAACACAATCCCAGGCTAACTAACAGAGGGAGATAAAGGGCAATGGAGTAGGATTTCCCTCAATGAAACGAGGGTCTCACAAAATCAGGTTTCCGTCAGTGGTTCAGCTACCTATCACTCAGTCTGATACAACAGGGATAAACAATGGAGGTGCTCATTCTAAAGTGAAAGTGAAAGTGTTAGTCATTCAGTCCTGTCCAGTCTTTGCAACCCCATGGACTGTTGCCTACAAGTCTCCTCTGTCCATGGAAATATCCAGGCAAGAATATTAGAGTGGGTAGCCATTCCCTTCTCCAGGAGATATTCCCCACCCAGGGATCAAACCCAGGTCTCCTGCATCACAGCAGATTCTTTACTGTCTGAGCCACCAGGGAAGCCCATTTATTCTTAACTTGTCCTTAAATAGATTCATCATAGCAATTGCCTCGCATTATGTTTTATTTTTGGTAGCAGGTTTACTGAGATGTAATTTTAGTATATTTTCATCATTCCCTAAAGATGACATATTTTTAGCTGCCACTCCCTAATTTCCCTTCCTTAGCCAGGTCAAAGCAACCCCTAATCTATTTCGTATGTATATTCTGAGCATGGGGTCTTTTGTGACTGCTATTCATTAGCATAATGTTTCCAAAGTTTATCTATTTTGTAAAATACATAAATACCTCACTACAGTGTATGGTTGACTAATATTCCATTGTACAGTTGTGGCATATATTATTTATTCAATTGTTAGTATACATTTGGGTTGTATCCACCTTTGCTATTATGAATAATGCTGACATGAACACCTGTGTACAAGCTTTGTGTGCACATTCACTTTTTTTTCTGTTTGGTATAGATTCTGGGTCAAAACTCCATGCTTAACTTTTTGAGGAACTAACAGATTATTTTCTAAAGCATATGTACCATTACATACCAACCAGCTATGTAGGAGGATATTGAATTCTCCGCATCCTCACCTCTCCATTTATTTTCTGTGCTTGGTTTTTTTTGATAATAGCCATCATAATGATTATTAAGTGATCTCATGGTGATTTTGATCTTCATTTCCCTAATGTTTAGTGATACTCAGCACCTTTTTATGTCCTTATTCGCTATTTGTCTATCTTCTTTAGAGAAATGTCTGTTGGAGTCCTTTGCTTATTTTTAAATTAAGTTTGTTTTCTTGCTACTTATTTCTAGTTCTTTTTAAAAATATTTTGGAATAATAATCCCTTTTCCAGAAAAGGAGGGTCCTGTGAGAGAGCTGCTCAGCGAGGGGCCACGTGTCTGTCTGTCTATAACACCCCCAGTCTCTCACCTCTGCTTTCATCCTGAGATTCTGAATTTCTATTTACACTAGAAGCACCTGGAAGAGTAGTTAAATTCCATGACGCTGCCTCCACAGCTTTTGATTCAGTAAGTCTCACATTTTTAATAAACACCATGCATAATTCTGATATAGTTTATCTAGTTCCCAAATATAACATATTTTCTTACATCTAAGGAACTCCTCAAGGGAACAAGCAAAGAAAGCTGAGAATCCAAATCAGTCAACATTTCTCCTTGTTAGAAAATATGAAAAGGCAAGCTGATGTATTTAACTATAGGTTTCAATATCTAATTATTTTCTTCTTCCATCTATCTCCAGCTAACTATCTATATTATATTCATCAATCTTTTATATTATTTACCTATATATTTGTATTGTGACTCATTGCAGGAAGTATTTTACGTCTCTTAGAAACTGTATCATATATAAGCTGAAATAAAATTTATAATAAAGGATTGGAAAAATACAGACTAAAAATCAAGGCTGCTAAACTTGAAAAAGAAATGTTCATCATTAAGATGAAACTCTAGTATTTCACTGCTTCATAAAAATAGAGATCATATATACCCTTTATAGTCATTTCATCGCGTCATTCATATGACCTACATATTGTAAAAACTTTCAAAAAAAAACTTTTTGATAGAGCACTAACACATTATTAGTGTAGAAAACTGGGAAATATTGATACATTTAAAAAACAGAAGACAATCAACTTTAATATTTAGGTTTACTTCTTCCACAATGAAGACATATATGTATATGCTTATCTATAAAGATAGATTAGATAGATCATAATTGGAATTATGATGCAGTACTTTTTTTTCCATTCTGCTTTGTGTAAAATGTTCAAATTAGGCAAACTTATAAAGAAAAAAGATTAGTGATTACTTAGGGCTTCGGGATGGGGAGGTAAGTTGAGAAGGGATGGGAAGTGACAGTTAATGGGCAAAAAGTATGTTATCAGGGTCATAAAAAATTCTAAAATTGTTGTGATTATTGAGCAATATTGTAAAGTTATTAAAAATGACTGAATTGTACACTTTGAGTTAACTTTATGGTGTGTGAATTCCATGTCAATAAAGCTGTTGCTACTAAAATATTTCAATTAGCCATGTATCAAGATTTCACAAAATAAAATTCCATATTGTCTTTGAATTTTTCTTCCATCACCTTATGTTAAAATGAACACCAATATGTACTGGTGTGTATTTGTATATATGTATGTGTGTTAGTCACTTAGTCATGTCTAACTTTTTGTGACCCTCATCTCCTACATTGAGGCTCAGTGGGTAAAGAATCCTACAGTGCAGGAGATGCTGGAGACACAGGTTCAATCCCTGGGTTGGAAGATCCCCTGGAGGAGGGCATGGAAATACACTCCAGCATTCTTGCCTGGAGAATCCCATAGACAGAAGAGCCTGGCAGGCTACAGTCCATAGGGCTGTAAAGAGTAGGACACACAGTATACCTACATACATATATATTGAGGCTTCCCTGGTGGCTCAGACGGTAAAGTGTCTGCCTGCAATGTGGGAGACCCGGGTTTGATTTCTGAGTTGGGAAGTTCCCTTGGAGAAGGAAATAGCAATCCACTCCAGCACTCTTGCCTGGAAAATCCCATGGACGGAGGAGCCTGATAGACTACAGTCCATGGGGTCGCAAAGAGTCGGACACGACTGAGCAACTCACTTTCACTTTCATGTATGTTGTGAGGGAAAGGCTTGAAACAGTTACACTGCTGTGACTGGAAGCAGATGATTATATTTTTTTTTCCCTGAGCCTAAACCTAAAAAATATAATAACAATTGTCTTATTCCAAAGACTTTTGAAAAATGTTTGGTGAGCTGATCCCCAAGATCAGACTTGGCTCTTTGAAAATATGTGCTGGTAAAAAGCCTCTTGATGAAAGTGAAAGTGGAGAGTGAAAAAGTTGGCTTAAAACTCAACATTCAGAAAACGAAGAACACGGCATCTGGTCCCATCACTTCATGGGAAATAGATGGGGAAACAGTGGAAACAGTGTCAGACTTTATTTTGGGGGGCTCCAAAATCACTGCAGATGGTGACTGCAGCCATGAAATTAAAAGATGCTTACTCCTTAGAAGAAAAGTTATGACCAACCTAGATAGTATATTCAAAAGTAGAGATTACTTTGCCGACTAAGGTCCATCTAGTCAAGGCTATGGTTTTTCCTGTGGTCATGTATGGATGTGAGAGTTGGACTGTGAAGAAGGCTGAGCACCGAAGAATTGATGCTTTTGAACTGTGGTGTTGAAGACTCTTGAGAGTCCCTTGGACTGCAGGGAGATCCAGTCAGTCCATTCTGAAGGAGATCAACCCTGGGATTTCTTTGGAAGGAATGATGCTAAGCTGAAGCTCCAGTACTTTGGCCACCTCATGCGAAGAGTTGACTCATTGGAAAAGACTCTGCTGCTGGGAGGGATTGGGGGCAGGAGGAGAAGGGGCCGACAGAGGATGAGATGGCTGGATGGCATCACTGACTCGATGGGCATGAGTCTGAGTGAACTCCAGGAGTTGGTGATGGACAGGGAGGCCTGGTGTGCTGCGATTCATGGGGTCGCAAAGAGTCGGACACGACTGAGCGACTGAACTGAAGAACATGAAATCATTGTAATTTCATTAAGTAAACAAATAAATTGTTTATCCTGTACTTCAAGCTCACAAATCAAAGCATTTGTGTTATAACAACTTTGATGGTTTTGTGCCTGAGGTTTCTGTTCACTGAGATGACGGCTACAGGACATAAAGCTGTTTTGGGGAAAGGATCTTGAGTTCAAGTGTAGGGGTCATAGAATTGGCAGAATCTTTAATATATCCAAAAATAGATGCCTCTTAGTTATAGGAATGCTACAGAAAGGCTAATTATAGATAACTAAGAGGAAATCTGTGACCAAAGCTCAAAAGTACCTATGGTTTCAACCAGGATTTGAGATAAGACCTCAAAATCATTTATAATCCTCACTGGAGATTGGGTGAAGTGTTCCCAACATTATCTTGGTTGGGTTTGTATAAGAAACTGACTGGGCAGAGATAACTTTGAGAAGTCAAGGGACAGTGACACTGGAGGAGGTGAGGCACTGCATAGGACAGAGGCTAATGCATCCAATGAGTTTCTATTTAACTGGACAAGATAAAAAGAAACATTTGATGGGTAGTCTTGTCTTGTGGCTGAGTACCTCTGCATTAAGGGTCTCCTGTGCAAGTCAATACGCATCAGCAATGCACTTCAAGTTAAACAGTCATGTACTGTTTGTTGGAGACACAAAATAACTATAATTCTTATAGCTTTTTAATATTCTCTGAGCAGATATTCCTGATAAACAGGCATTAGTGTTTCTTCCACTAGGAACTTAAAAAATATAAATTAAGTCTTATATTGTGGCTCCTGCAGTGGTCTCTTGTGCTTTAGAATAGCATGAATCAATTCACCAAGGCTAGAGTCCTGTCACATTGTAAACCAGTGAAATTAAGTTTGTGAATCTGAAAAGCTGAAAAAACACCCCTGGGACTGAGGAAAATGTGAGAATAAGACTGAGAAACCATGATTCCCTATCTGTCTTCCTACACACTTACATAGCCCCTGTCATCTGGGAAAGAAACACAGCTTTCACCACACGAGTTAAAGGCTGTGAATGTGACCTAGATAATTCTTGAAGAATTTAAGTTGAAACACTTCCTTTAATGTCTACTGAAGGAAAAAAAAACTAAACTTTCATTCCTTAGAATGAAATTGTGGTAAAGCAAGTGTATCGAGAGAGATGGATTGTGATGAAAAAGAAATTGTACTTCCAGTTAAGCTGTCTGAATATATCTGGTCAGACTTTAAAATAGTCTCATCATATTTAAATCATTGGAAATTGTGTGTGTGTGTGTGTGTGTGTGTGTGTGTGTGGTGGTTTAGATAATAACTAAACGTTATTCTAAACCATAAGGATAAATAACTTCTCCACAAGAATAAGAAATACTTGGCATTCAAGAAATATCTAATTTGAAATGATTATGCTGTAAATAATTTTCTCACTGAAAATACAATATTTTACCCCTTAGTATAGTTCTCCTTTGGTACTTACTTAAGATAATAAATTATATAATAAATTTTAATAGTCTTAGCTTCCTGCTTTAATTGGAACAAGAACAGAGGATAAGCAGGATGGCCACCTGGCTTCACGCCTAAGCTATTTTATAGATGCCTGATAATTTTTTTCTGAATGATTAACAACTGGTATTGAAACAATATTGGAATGAATGAAAATTTATAAAAGTTAAAAAAAAATTGCACTCTTCAGTACACTAAGTCCACATGTTGACATTCCTGTTATGCAAAATTTAATGGTAAAAAGACATTGGGCATGATTTATTCTGCTCATAAGAACAGTACATTTAAGAGAAGAGAAATAGGGCTTATTAGAAAGAAAAACACTAAGTGTTCCACAGTAGTTTAATTTGCTGGTCTTGATTCGGTAGTGTAGTTCATTGACTAAAGGGATTGAGAGAAACAGTATTTCTTTCTTGGAGATAGTCTTAAATGGATGACCTAAAGGGATTTTTCTAGCACCAAGCCTATAAAAATTTAAACATCTCAAGATTTTGATTAATTTGTCTCAATTCAGTTCAGTCGCTCAGTCGTGTCCGACCCTTTGCGACCCCATGAATCGCAGCACGCCAGGCCTCCCTGTCCATCACCAACTCCCAGAGTTCACTCAGACTCATGCCCATTGAATCAGTGATGCCATCCAGCCATCTCATCCTCGGTCGTCCCCTTCTCCTCCTGCCCCCAATCCCTCCCAGCAGCAGAGTCTTTTCCAATGAGTCAGCTCTTCGCATGAGGTGGCCAAAGTACTGGAGTTTCAGCTTTAGCATCATTCCTTCCAAAGAAATCCCAGGGTTGATCTCCTTCAGAATGGACTGGCTGGATCTCCTTGCAGTCCAAGGGACTCTCAAGAGTCTTCTCCAACACCACAGTTCAAAAGCATCAATTCTTCAGTGCTCAGCCTTCTTCACAGTCCAACTCTCACATCCATCCATGACCACAGGAAAAACCATAGCCTTGACTAGACAAACCTTAGTCAGCAAAGTAATGTCTCTGCTTTTGAATATGCTATCTAGGTTGGTCATAACTTTTCTTCCAAGGAGTAAGCATCTTTTAATTTCATGGCTGCAGTCACCATCTACAGTGATTTTGGAGCCCCCCAAAATAAAGTCTGACACTGTTTCCACTGTTTCCCCATCTATTTCCCAGGAAGTGATGGGACCAGATGCCATGATCTTCGTTTTCTGAATGTTGACCTTTAAGCCAACTTTTTCACTCTCCTCTGTCACTTTTATGAAGAGGCTTTTTTCGTTCCTCTTCACTTTCTGGCATAAGGGTGGTGTCATCTGCATATCTAAGGTTATTGATATTTCTCCCGGCAACTTGAACCAGCTTGTGCTTCTTCCAGCCCAGAGTTTCTCATGATGTACTCTGCATAGAAGTTAAATAAGCAGGGTGACAATATACAGCCTTGACGTACTCCTTTTCCTATTTGGAACCAGTCTGTTGTTCCATATCTATTTCTAACTGTTGCTTCCTTACCTGCATACAGATTTCTCAAGAGGCAGGTCAGGTGGTCTGGTATTCCCATCTCTTTCAGAATTTTCCACAGTTTATTGAGATCCACACAGTCAAAGGCTTTTGACATAGTCAATAAAGCAGAAATAGATTTGTCTAGTAATCCATTAATTCACATTTGGTTTTGAATACCTACTGTATTTCCCTAATTGTGGTAGTTAACAACGCTCAGAATTTTGGAAGATACACATTTCCCTTACCCTCTGATTGCTTCAAGAATAATAGGGAAAACAAGAATGAAACAGGCAGTGTTAGATGCATGCCATATGAGGGATAGCTGAAAATGGAGAGTGAGTTTTGGAAGCACAGAGCAAGGGCTCTTCTTCACTAAAACTGTTAACAATGATATGGAGTATTCAAGAACCACCAAGGAAATTTCAGACTCCTCAAGATACTTCTGTCAAATATCCTGGAACCAAAGTATTGTTAGGGGCATCAGCTAACCAAGAATCCAGGATCATTTTTAGAAAGTGAAAGTGAAAGTAGCTCAGTACTGTCTGACTTTTTGCAACCCCACAGACTATATAGTCCATGGAATTCTCCAGGCGAGAATACTGGATTGAGTAGCCTTCTCCAGGGAATCTTCCCAAGCCAGGGATTGAACCCTGGTTTCCCTCTTTGCAGGCTGACTCTTTGCCAGCTGAGCCACCATGGAAACCCAAGAATACTGGAGTGGGTAGCCTATCCCTTCACCAGGTGATCTTCCCAACCCAGAAATCTAATTGGGTTCTCCTGGATTTCATAGGCGGATTCTTTAGCAACTGAGCAATTGTGGAAGCTCTCATATTTAGAGGAGGAACAGAAAATCCATATTCACTGAGGCATCACCACTCAATTTTCCTGGAGGTTAGCCTGGTGTAGTAATATCCTTTCTCCACAAATGGCATAATATCCATCATTACACTGGCTAGCGAATTCCTATGATACAAGTTTTGATCTTAGACAACGAATGTGTAAGTTTTGGGTTTAGCTATGTAATTATTTTCTGGGATTTCATTGACTTGACCTTTGAGATTTACCCAAGAAACATTATAGACAGTGGAAGCTCCAAAGGATTGATAACATCAACTTTAAAGTCTCCTGGTCAAAGGATGGAGAAAGCTCATTTAGCCTTTCTGCAGCTGTTTTCCTAAGGAAAAAGAAATGCTTCCAACATGATAGAATAGTGATTTCCAAGCAGTGGTATGAAATATATCAAGGCAAAAGAGGATTTTGTACAAAATAGCAACAAGGAGTAGCAAAATAGTTTGATTGTAGATTTTTATATTCTATGCATACTCACAGCTTTCTCATTATTCATACTGACTTTCTTTTGAAAAAGAACTATACTACCTATTTTATAAAATATGACCACGGAAATCTATATGAACACACTGTAAACAATAGAGCATGGTGGAATTTTACTATCCTAATTTCAAAGTTTACAGGTATGTGAACTTAGGTTAGTTTAAAACTTTATTTTACAACTGGGAAAGAGAAAAATCTTGGGTGATATCTATACACACACAAGACACACACACATCCTTCATAATAAGTTTGGAAAAAATTTGTAAATCATTAGCCAAGGATACTAAAATAAACAATAGTCAGAGGAGATGGAGCCATGTTTGTACAATTTTACTTGGCTCCAGAACTTTAGAAGAGACATCAATCAGCTTTGTTTTCTATAAAAATGAGAGTCAGTGAGAGATTAAATACTCATATTTACTGTCTTGTTATTTGCCTTTTTATGTTGTTGCTTAAAAATATATTTGCCACCTGAACCATTATTTGGGAATATGTACAGATATATCCCATGGATGGAGGAGCCTGGTAGGCTACAGTCCATGGGGTCGCAAAGAGTCGGACAGACTGAGCGACTTCACCTACATACAAAGCCATCCTCTTCCTTTTTTTTTATTTCCAGTTTTACTGAGACATAATTCACATAAAATAAAATTCACCAATCTTAATACAGAAAACACAACCACATCCACATCTAATTTTAAAACAATTTTACCACCTACAAAAGAAGTTTCAAACCTATTAGAAATCATGCCTCTTATCCTCTCACCCATAATCCTAGGAAAATTCAAACCTAATTTCTGTCTGTATGCTAAGTCGCTTCAGTCATGTCTGACTCTTTGTGACCCCATGGACTGTAGTCCACCAGGTTCTTCTGTCCATGGGGATTCTCCAGGCAAGAATAATAGAGTGGGTTGCTTTGCCCTTCTCTGGGGGATCTTCGCAACCCAGGTATCAAACCTGTGTCTCTTACGTCTCCTACATTGGCAGACAGGTTCTTTACCATTAGCGCCACCTGGGAAGTATGAATATGTCTGTTCTTACCATTTTATATAAATGAAATAAAATAACCTGTGGTTTGTGAATGTTTTTCCTTTTAACATTATGGTTTCAAGGTTCATCTATATTAACATATATCAGTACTCTATTCCAATTCATGGCTGAATAATATTCCATCATATGAAAATGTCACATATCATTTATCCATTCATCAGTTGATGGACATTTGAGTTGTTTACACCTTTTGGATGATACTACTATGAACATTTGTATATACATTTTTTTGTGTGTGGATGTACATTTTGTTCTACTTTGGTATATACCTAAGAGTAGAATTCCTGAGATATACAGCAAATTAATAATTAACATTATGTGGAACTGGCAAAATATTTTCCAAATGGGCATCATTTTACATTCCCACCAGCAATGTTTATGATTTCCAGTCTGTTTGCATTATGGTCAAACATTCCTTTTTCCTATCTTCTTTTTTATTATAATGATCCTAGCGAGTGTGGAGTGATACCATATTAAGGCTTTGATTTGCATTTCTTAAACAACAAATGATTCTCAGCATCTTTTAATGTACTCTTAGACATAATATATCTTCTAAACAGAAATGTCTATCCAAATAGTCTGCCTAATTTTTATGTGGTCATGTATCTATTTTTGAGTTGTAAGCTATCTTTGGGCTTCTCAGGTAATGCTAATG
The DNA here is from genome assembly GCA_006408695.1 of Aepyceros melampus. NCBI lineage: Eukaryota > Metazoa > Chordata > Mammalia > Artiodactyla > Bovidae > Aepyceros > Aepyceros melampus. Next base: position 400,863 of record SJXQ01004548.1, read on the forward strand.
GTAAAGAACCTGCCTGCCAATGAAGGAGACATAATGACACATGGGTTTGATCACCAGGTTGAGAAGATCCCCTGGAGGAGGGCATGGCACCCCACTCCACTATTCTTGCCTGGAGAATCCCATGGACAGAGGAGCCTGGTGGGCTACAGTCTATAGCATCGCAAAGAGTCAGACACGACCGAAGCGACGTAGCATAACATAAACTTTTTTTGTATATACTATATACACAAGCCTTTTAGATACATGAGTTGCAAATGTTTTCTCCCATTTTATGAGTTGTCATTCCACATTCTTGATGCTATTGTTCACAGTGTGGAAGTATTTAATTTTGATTCAGAGCCATCTATCTCTTTTTCTTGTACCAATTGTGCTTTTGCTGTCGTGTCTAAGAACCAACACCTCATCTACGGTCATAAAGATGTGTTCCAATGTTTTCTTGTAGTAGTTCTTTAAATTTTAACTCTTATGCTTAAATTACTGCTTGATTCAATTTTTAAATATGGCATGCAGAAGAGGTCATATTTGCTATTTTATGTATAGATAATCAACTGCTCTGGAGAAGGAAATGGCTACTCATTTCAGTATTCTTGCCTGGGAAATCCTATGCTACAGTCCATGGGGTCACATAAGAGTCAGACACAACTCATCGACTAAACAACAGCAATCAATTGCCACTATTATTGAAAGACAAATCTTGCCCCACTGAAATGTCTAGGCAATATTGTCAAAATATTATTTAAAAAAAATATATAAATTTATTTAGTTTACTTGGAGGTTAATTACTTTACAATATTGTGTTGGTTTTGCCATATATCAACATGAATCCACCACAGGTATACACATGTTCCCCAAAGTTAAGAGTTTCTGTCTGGTCTTTCATTTCTATTTTATTAATCTATACTATATTGTTAATCCAGAATGACTGTATCAATCATGTAGCTTTGTTGTAAGTTTTGAAATAGGAAATATGAATCCTCCAAGTTTATTCTTCTTTTTCAAGATAAATCTGACTCTTCTAGATCAATTCTATTTCTATATGAATTTTAGGATAAGTTTGTCACTTTTGCCAAAAAGCCAGATGGGAGTTTAATACAGATTGCATTGAATCTGTAGATCAGCTTTATGTATGTCTTCTTCTTAACAATATTAAGGTTTCCAATCTGTGAAAGTGGTATATATTTCCATTTATTTAAATCCTCTTTCATTACTTACCAATGTTTTGTAGTTTTCAGCACTTCTTTATCCTTAAGTGTTGCACTTTATTCTTTTTAGATGCTATTGCAAAGAACATTGTTTTCTTCAGTTGACCTTCACATTGTTCGTTCCCTGTGTATAGAAACACAATTGATTTCTATATACTGAGCTTATATCCTTCATCTTACCCTAGGTTGCTTATCAGTTCTAATGGTGTGTGTGTTTTACTGAACTCTTCACAATATTCTACATGAAAGATTATGCTATCCAGAAACAGAGATAAATTATTTATTTTTATCCAACCTGGATGCCACTTATTTACTTTTCTTTCCTAACTGTCCCAGAATATCATGTACAATGTAAAATAAAAGTGGTAAATTAGGAGTTTAAGTTTAACATATACACAACACTATATATAAAATAATCAACAAAGAACCATGTTATAGGGAACTCTACTCAGTACTCTGTAACAACCTATGTAGAAAAAGTACCTAGAAAAGAATAAATAACATACATGTAAAACTAAATCACTTTGCTGTACAGCTGAAATTAACACAATATTGTAAATCAACTATACTGCAACATAAGACAAAAAATTTTTAAAAAGTGATAAAATCATATATTCCTGCTTTGTTCTTAATCTTAGGAAACAATAGTCATTTTTTCACCATTGATTATTATGTTAGTTCTGGTTTTTCCACAAGTGCCTTTAATCAGGTTGCAAGAGTCATTATTATAACTAAATTGTTGAGAACTTTTAGCATGAATCATTTTGGATTTTGGAATATACTTTTCTCTGCTAATACTGACATTATCATTTAGTTTATATTTTAATTTGTTGATATTGTATGTTGTGTTAATTAGCTTTTAGATATTAAACCAACTTTGCATACCTGGGCTAAAACACTCTTGGCCATGGTATATAATACTTTTATACATTATTGTATTCATTTTAAAATTATTTTGCTGAGATGTTTTATATTGATTTACAACAAAATGTTAGTTTATGGTTTTGTTTTTCTCATGCTTACTTAATTTGGTTTTGGTGTCAATTTACCTGTCCTCCAGGGGTTCTCCTGTGGCTCAGATGGTAGAGTCTGCCTGGAATGCGGGAGACTCAAGTTCTATCCCTTAGTCCAGAAGATCACCTGGAGAAGGAAGTGGAGACCCGCTCCACTATTCTTGCCTGGAAAATCCTATGTATAGAGGAGTCTGGCGGGCTATACTCCATAGGGTTGCAAAGAGTTGGACACAGCTGAAAGACTTCACTTTCACTTTCTGTCCTCTAAAATCAGAGATTATCACATTTAAAATTCAATAGAAATTATCAGTAAAATTATCTGGTCTTGGGCTTTCTTTTGTGGATAGTTTTAAATTATAAATTTGTTTATCTCTTATATGTATATTTAGAGCTTACTATTTCTCTTGAGTCAGTGTAGGTAGCTTGTGTCTTTCTAGGGATTTTTCTGTTCTATAAAACTTACACAATTTGCTTGCATGTAAGTTCCTATGCTCACATGTTTGCCTGCTCAGTCATGTCTGACTCTTTACAACCCCAGGGACTGCAGCCTACCAGGCTCCTCTGTCCATGGAATTTTCCAGGCAAGAATATTGGAGCCATATTCCAGGCAATATTAGGTTGCCATTTGTTCCGCCAGGGGACCTTCCTGACCCAGGGATCCAACCTGTGTTTCCCAGGTCTCCTGCATTGACAGGCCAATTCTTTATCACTTGAGCTACCTATAAGAGTCCTTATAAATTCTTTTATATTTCTAAAATTTTTCAGTGAAGTTACCTCTTCCTTTTGTTATTTTAGCAATTTCTATCTTCTTTTTTTTTTCCTTTGTCAGTTGATGAACAAAATTTTGTTCATCTTTTCAAAGAACCAAATTTTTGTTGCACTGATTTTCTAAATTTATTTTCCAAATCCTTTAAAATTTGTTATATTTATTGTTTAATTCTTCAGTCTTGTTTTGAGTTTTCTCTTCTCTCTTTATTATCTTAAGGTGAAAGACTAAGTTACCAATTTGAAACATATATATTTATTTATGTATTTAAATATAGATGTTATCACTATAAATTCCTATCTAAGTATTCCTTTAGCATCATCTCATAAGTATGCATTTCATTTTCATTCATCTGAAACTGCTTTCTAATTTTCCTTATGGTTTTTATTTGCCTAGTTTATATCTATTTATAGATACTATATAGCTACTGTAATCATTGCCTTTTACAATCTTATTTTATCTTTCTTAAAGAAGATGAGCAAAGAATAGAAAGTAAGCATGTATTTATAGAGTTTCTTATACCAAACTTTTATTTACCATTTCTGGCTTGCTTGATTTTTTAAAAATGTAAATATGAGTTTTCATCTGGCCTAACTTCTGAAAATTTGTAAGCAAAATTGGAAAGCTCAGCAGTGGCTACAGGACTGGAAAAGGTCAGTTTTCATTCCAATCCAAAAGAAAAGCAATGCCAAAGAATGCACAAACTACCACACAATTGCACTCATCTCACATGCTAGTAAATCACAACCCACTCCAGTACTCTTGCCTGGAAAATCCCATGGACGGAGGAGCCTGGTAGGCTACAGTCCCTGGGGTCACGAAGAGTCAGACACAATTGAGCGACTTCACTTTCACTTTTCACTTTCATGCATTGAAGAAGGAAATGGCAGCCCACTCCAGTATTCTTGCCTGGAGAATCCCAGGGATGGAGGAGTGTGGTGGGCTGCCATCTATGGTGTCGTACAGAGTCTGACACGACTGAAGCACTTAGCAGCAGCCGCAGCACATGCTAGTAAAGTAATGCTCAAAATTCTCCAAGCCAGGCTTCAGCAATACATGAACTGTGAACTTCCAGATGTTCAAGCTGGTTTTAGAAAAGGCAAAGGAACCAGAGATCAAACTGCCAACATCTGCTGGACCATGGAAAAAGCAAGAGAGTTCCAGAGAAATATCTATTTCTGCTTTATTGACTATGCCAAAGCCTTTGACTGTGTGGATCACAATCAACTGTGGAAAATTCTGAAAGAGATGGGAATACCAGACCATCTGACCTGCCTCTTGAGAAACCTGTATGCAGGTCAGGAAGCAACAGTTAGAACTGGACATGGAACAACAGACTGGTTCCAAATAGGAAAAGGAGTTTGTCAAAGCTGTATACTGTCACCCTGCTTATTTAACTTCTATGCAAAGTACACCATGAGAAACACTGGGCTGGAGGAAGCACAAGCTGTAATCAAGATTGCCAGGAGAATTATCAATAACCTCAGATATGCAGATGACACCAGTCTTATGGGAGAAAGTGAAGAAGAACTAAAGAGCCTCTTGATGAAAGTGAAATGGAGAGTGGAAAAGTTGGCTTAAAGCTCAACATTCAGAAAACTAAGATTGATCACAGCATCTGGTCCCATCACTTCATGGTAAATAGATGGGGAAACAGTAGAAACAGTAGCTGACTATATTTTTTGGGCTCCAAAATCACTGCAGATGAAATTAAAAGACGCTTACTCCTTGGAAGGAAAGTTATGACCAACCTAGATAGCATATTAAAAAGCAGAGACATTACTTTGTCAACCAAGGTCCATCTAGTCAAGGCTATGGTTTTTCCAGTAGTAATGTATGGATGTAAGAGTTGGACTGTGAAGAAAGCTGAGTGCCGAAGAATTGATGCTTTTGAGCTGTGGTGTTGGAGAAGATTCTTGAGAGTCCTTTGGACTGCAAGGAGATGCAACCAGTCCATCCTAAAAAAGATCAGTCCTGGGTGTTCACTGGAAGGACTGATGCTAAAGCGAAACTCCAATACTTTGGCCACCTGATATGAAGGCTGACTCATTGGAAAATACTCTGATGCTGGGAAAGATTGAATGCAAGAGGAGAAGGGCACAACAGAGGATGAGATGGTTGGATGGCATCACTGCCTCAATGGATATGGGTTTGGGTAGACTCCGGCAGTTGGTTATGGACAGGAAGTCTGGTGTGCAGCAGTTCATGGGGTAGCAAAATCGGACATGACTGAGCAACTGAACTGCACTTCTGAAAGGTTGTTTTTGAACCACAAAAGATGCCAGGATTCTTGGCCTCCAGAGGAGAAGAATTCACTCCAGGGCCAGAGCAGAGGCTTGATCACTCAGAGCTTTTGTGAAATAAAGTTCTATTAAAGTATAAAAGAGATAGAAAAAGCTTCTGACATAGACATCTGAAGGGGACCGAAAGAGTGCCCCCCTCAGTAGTGTTAGCAACAGAGTTATATACTTTCAATTAGTTATTACTGTGAATCAAAAGAATGTCTGGAGGTTGTAAAGACCTTACTAGACCCACTCCCATAATTTACATTTTAAGATAACAGGATTGGCCAGAAGGTTTTTTCCAGAAACTGTTCTCAAACAGGATACATTATTGTTATATAATCCTAAGGAATGTAGAGGGGGGGAAATGTTTGTCCTTTCCTCCTCCTTGAGAATTTCAGACCCCTCTCTCCTTGGGGACCCCCAGACTTCTTATCAACCTGCCTAGGAACGGACACTCTCTCACTTCCTTATTCCAAATCATTTTTTTTTTAACCAGCCACGTCCTTTGTGCTCTTACTCTTCATTATTACAGTTCTATAACATATATTGTTTACTGTAATTACTGTTTAAATCAGTTAAAAGGGATTAACTGATTAATATAAAATGAAACTTTTATAATTACCTATATAATTACCTTTACTAGGGCTTCTTTTTCTTTTTCTTTTTTTTCTTTTTGATGTTGATTTAAATTGCTATCTGGGGCAAGGGTATGTTAAAATGCCACAAAGCTCTGCTACTGTGTTTAGTCATCTTATTTTTGACATGGTGTTTCCTTAGTTGCTGTAAATGTTTTTCTTGCCAGAGTCATGCCAAGCTTGATTTTGAGAATCTTTGCCTAATCCCCCACATCCACCCCACCCGAGAAGGGAGAGGCCCTTGAAGTTCCCTTTTTTGTCATTTTCACTTAGAGGTTGTTCTTAGGTTCAGCTGTGCCAGTGAGAATTCCACTCTTTGTTGATAGATTTTTGTATTGCCTGGGAACTGCTTCACAACTCCCCCACATCTCACTCTGATTGTTTCTGAGTAGGAACAGTACATGCACATTCTCCGAACACACAGCTGTGTATGATCCTAGGAGGGCTCTTTTGGGTATATCCATAATCCTCTCTTTTATCCTTCTGACATTTCTGACTTTTTTTTTTTTTTTGAACAGTTGATTTACAATGTTGTGTTAGTTTCTTGGACACACCAAACTGACTAAGTTTTATGTAGATGTGTGTGTGTGTGTGTGTGTGTGTGTGCACTCTGTCATATCCAACTCATTGTGGCCTCATAGACTGTTGCCCACCAGGCTCTTCTGTCCATGGAATCCTCCAGGCAAGACTACTGGAGTTGGTAACTATCCCTTTCTCCAGGGGATCTTCCCAACCTGGGGATCAAACTTGGGTCTCCTGCATTTCAGGCAGATTCTTTACCATCTGAGCCACCAGAGAATTCAAACTTAGCATAAAGATGAAAATTTTGAGGTTGAGGGAAGATGGCTTAAGGATATGAGTCTAAAAGTCTTTACCGAGGCAACCTTGAGAAGTGATTTCTCAAGGTCACCTTGGGCTCTCCACCGCCACCGCCAAGTCGCTTCAGTCATGTCCGACTCTGTGCGACCCCATAGACAGCAGCCCACCAGGCTCCCCAATCCCTGGGATTCTCCAGGCAAGAACACTGGAGTGGGCTGCCATTTCCTTCTCCAATGCATGAAAGTGAAAAGTGAAAGTGAAGTTGCTCAGTTGTGTCTGACTCTTAAGTAACCAGTAATGACATTTCCCCAAGTGAACAAGCACTGGCTACTCAACCCCATATGTAGGTATATATTTTGGAGTGATTTAGGCAATGGCACCCCACTCCAGTACTCTTGCCTGGAAAATCCCATGGACGGAGGAGCCTGGTAGGCTGCAGTCCATGGGGTTGCCAAGAGTCGGACACGACTGAGTGACTTCACTTTCACTTTTCACTTTCATGCATTGGAGAAGGAAATGGCAACACACTCCAGTGTTCTTGGCTGGAGAATTCCAGGGATGGGGGAGCCTGGTGGGCTGCCGTCTATGGGGTTGCACAGAGTCGGACATGACTGAAGCAACTTAGCAGCAGCACTATGTGTTTACCTTAAAAAAAAAGTACTCAATTTCATTTTAGACATCCATTCATCTTCCACTCTTCATGAATGTTTTATGAGGTAAAGCTCACCTGTGATAATAATGACATGCTTATTCAAGACCCTTGCATCATGTATTCTAGATTATTCCTATGAAGCAAACACTCTTTTTATGAAACAATGTTAGTCAGGTACTATTACTATTTACTTGTTAAAAATACAAACTGCAAGCAAAAAAATTTGAGTAGCTTGTTCAAGGCAATGTAGTTATCAATGTAATCAATATATCATAGGTTATCACTGTTGTCAAGTAATCAAGACATCATAGGTTATCAATGTATCAAGTTATTAAGGTATAGTTATCAAGGAAGCCAGGGTTCAAGTCAGGCAGCAGGATCCTAGTAAACAGACTGAGGCCTGACCAATCAGAAACTTCCTTTCCCTTAGAGTTTAGGAATAAGCTTTTGTCCGAATTAAACCAATGGAATCAACAGATGTTTGGCTTTCAGAGAAAGAGATTCTCTCTTCCCATATGCAGCTGACTCTATGAGTATGTTAAAAGTGTTCCTTCCATCCAGCTACTCTGTGACTAAAAAGACTAAAGATGCAGAAAGGAAGGCAGCTAAAAGTGGGAACTTACTTGACACTTGTCACCATTTGAACCATGGATCCAGCTGGGTTTCCATATGAAAAACTCAAAATTCCATTATATAAGCTAATATATTTATGTCAATTTTTTTCTGTTTTGAGTGTTTTAACAGATACGTCACCAGGATCACAGATATCAAAGTTCAATGAGATGCCTTTAGAAACAGAATCTTGGTGCCTTTAACTGTCAGTGAAAACACAGTATTTTAAAAGTTATATCTTGACAACACTGTCACTTCTAAAGAGAAAAAAGGCTCTGTGTGTGTGTGTGTATGAGGGTGTGTTTATACACAAATATATATATTTAGTCATGATTTTTATCTGCTTCTTGTCATCTTAGTAAGATAAAATGTGCACATATATGTATAAATGTGCGTGTGTGTTTATATACAAACATAGTTTTCATTATGGTTCTTGTTCATTTTTGTCATATTGGCAAAAAAATAAAGTTCAGGTTCACAAAATTGCTTGCGAATGCAAACACTCTTCCCACGCAACCAAGAAATACATCTTTTCTGAATGATTTACAAAATTAATGAGGCCCGATAATATGAGTTGAAAATACATATTATCAATTATATTATGTACAAGAAAAGTATTATACAAGGTCTAGTTTGTAAACACAATTTGCTTTCTTATTTATCCAACTCTAGAAACATAGGACTAGCAATTCTGGAATTTGCCCTGAAATTATTTGCTTATCCTGTCATGGGACATTTAATTTAAAGGTCTGTATAACTCAGAAAGAGACTGCCATGTTTTCTATGTTTGACTTCTGATATCTCTCCTAATCCTGACAATGAGAACAAGACTTTGGGCAGATCAAAATAAAATGTACATCATTCATCACAGGACTTGGTGATAGACAGGGACTTCTATCTAGACTTCTTCTCAGAAGTCATGGAACAAAGACCAATCAATTATGGTCTTTGATCTCCCCATCTCAGCTACTTCTTTTTCTCTACACTGTCTAGTAGGGACACCAACATGTTTGCAACAATATGATCAACCCTCTAATAGAGACACGAGCAAGATATTACTCATCTTTGCATGCTCCACATGACTCTCTCAGGGCCTTCGACCCAGGGATCGAACCCAGGTCTCCCACATTGGAGGCAGACGCTTTAACCTCTGAGCCACCAGGGAAGTTTTTTATAGTATAGTACTTAGCATATTTTAGGCACTCATTACATATTTGTTATATTGAATGATTTAGACATAATTAAACTGTGAAGAATCCAATTAGCCAGAGTGGCATTTGAACAAAAATATTGCACAGGAACCAATTTCAGAAATGCAGATGGAGCCTAAAGGGATGTCAGATGTGGTATATTTTATTTTATATATATATATATATATATATATATATATATATATATATATACATACACACACACATATAAACATTTCAGTTTTCAATCCAGTTCCTCAGTCATGTCCGACTCTTTGCAACTCCATGGACTGCAGCATACCAGGTTTCCCTGTCTATCACCAAGTCCTGGAGGTTGCTCAAACTCATGTCCATCAAGTAAGTGATGCCATCCAACCATCTCATCCTCTGTCATCCCCTTCTCCTCTTGCATTCAATCTTTCCCAGCATCAGGGTCTTTTCCAATGAGTCAGTTCTTTGTATCAGGTGGCCAAAGTATTGGAGTTTCAGCTTCAGCATCAGTCCCTCCAATGAATATTCAGGACTGATTTCCTTTAGGGTGGACCGGTTGGATCTCCTTGCAGTCCAAGGGACTCTCAAGAGTCTTCTCCAACACCACAGTTTAAAAGCATCAATTCTTCAGCACTCAACTTTCTTTATAGTCCAACTCTCACATCCATGACTACTGGAAAAACCATAGCTCTGACTAGACAGACCTTTGTTTGCAAAGTAATGTCTCTGCTTTTTCAATATGCTGTCTAAGTTTGTAATAGCTTTTCTATAAACATAAAGAGTTTTTTCTTTTTAACTTAGAAAAATCATGACAAGCAAAAGCTTTCTCTGTAATCTTTGTATCTCAATCAAAATCTGTAATGGAATCACCACAGGAACTATCCACATTTACTTTTTCTCTAACAGTTAATCTATCTATCTATCTATCTATCTATTTATAGAGAGGTGATCTAATTTTTCTGCTACATTTCCAATTCTATATTTCAAGCCCAAATTGCCAGAAAATTCTACCTAAGTTTTATATTTCCTCTAATTTGGCAAGGACAGTCTTCATTTAACAGACATTGTATGACAATCCAAATGTTTGTTATTATGATACCTGTTACTGCCCTGTTGGTCTCACCCAGGGATATCACAGACCTTTGGATACAAGCACCTTCATCTTTACCACTGTAGGAATTCAAAGGGATATTAATTATACATTGAGGGCATGTCATAGGAAACCTCTGGATCCAAAGTTCTGAGTCAATTAATTTTTTAACTTGGAAACTTTGAATCAAGAAGAAAGAACATAATATCAGTTTCATACAATAAGGATTATAACCTACTGGAAACATACTTCACTGTATGTCAACCAATATAACTTTTAGTTTTAATTCTAGCACTGATTGACTAGTGATCACACTCACGTCCCTAAACAAAGCCTTTGGACCAGTGGCCAGAGAGTCCTCTGTTCAAATACAAAATTCATCCATAAGAGAGGACAAATGACCTTAAAAATTCTTTCCCCATATTTCAATATTCAAATTCCTAATATCTTTAGCTGTAAAGTACAGATTTTTCTGTCACACTAATTGTGCACAGAATTGTTTCAAAATTCAAATAAGAAGGTGAATGTGAAATTACTCTAAGAATAATAAAATACAGGCTTTGTTTTCCTGATTATATATTGACAACAAAAATAATTGTTTAAAAAATCAGTTAAAATATTATGATTCTTTGTGTCTTGGAATTGTGTGACAAGGAAAGATTTCAAAGATACTATACAGAGTGTTAACTGCACAACACTTACTGCATTATGCCAAGTCACTGAGTCACGTGGAGCCATGCCTGACTTAGCTTGTTTGTGCATTCATGCTTGGGCTGATGTCTGTAGGAATTTCCATCCATATGTTAGGCAATGGCCTGAGTAAAACATGCTCAGGATCAGGGTTCTTTGCCAGGTTAGGTTGTTGTAATGCTTTCTAGAACAGCTGGAATATGTTTTCCAAGAGTACACAATAGCACATAAATAGCTGTCTTGCCATGATTTAGAGATTTTAAATTCATTCCCATGTTTAATTCATCACACAACTCTATTCTGACATTTTAATGTTCAGATTTTTTCCTTTTTAAATAATCATGCCTATTGCTTACAAGTTGCCTTTTCTATTTTGGCATATAGGGCTTCCCTAATAGCTCAGTTGGTAAAGAATCTGCCTGAAATGCAGGAGACCCCAGTTCGATTCCCGTGTTGGGAGGATACCTTGGCAAAGGGATAGGCTACCCACTCCAGTATTCCTGGGCTTCCCTTGTGGCTCAGCTGGTAAATAATCCACCTGCAATGTGGGATCCCTGAGTTGGGAAGATTTCCTGGAGAAGGGAGAGGCTACCTACTCCAGTATTCTGGCCCAGACAATTCCATGGACTGTATAGTCCATGGGGTCGCAAAGCAAAGAGTCAGACATGACTAAGCACCTTTCACTTCAGTTCAGTTCAGTTCAGTTCAGTCATTCAGTCATGTCTGACTCTTTGCGACCCCATGAATTGCAGCACGCCAGGCTTCCCTGTCCATCACCAACTCCCTGAGTTCACTCAGACTCACGTCCATTGAGTCCGTGATGCCATCCAGCCATCTCATCCTCAGTCATCCCCTTCTCCTCCTGCCCCCAATCCCTCCCAGCATCAGGGTCTTTTCCAATGAGTCAACTCTTCACATGAGGTGGCCAAAGTACTGGAGCTTCAGTTTTAGCATCATTCCTTCCAAAGAAATCCCAGGGTTGATCTCCTTCAGAATGGACTGGTTGGATCTCCTTGCAGTCCAAGGGACTCTCAAGAGTCTTCTCCAACACCACAGTTCAAAAGCATCAATTCTTCGGCGCTCAGCCTTCTTCACACTCCAACTCTCACATCCATACATGACCACAGGAAAAACCATAGCCTTGACTAGACGGACCTTAGTCGGCAAAGTAATGTCTCTGCTTTTGANAGGAGATCCCACCAGTCCATTCTGAAGGAGATCAACCCTGGGATTTCTTTGGAAGGAATGACGCTAAAACTGAAGCTCCAGTACTTTGGCCACCTTATGCGAAGAGTTGACTCATTGGAAAAGACCCTGATGCTGGGAGGGATTGGGGGCAGGAGGAGAAGGGGACGACCGAGGATGAGATGGCTGGATGGCATCATGGACTCAATGGATGTGAGTCTGAGTGAACTGAGGGAGTTGGTGATGGACAGGGAGGCCTGGCGTGCTGCGATTCATGGGGTCGCAAAGAGTCGGACACGACTGCGCGACTGACCTGAACTGAACTGAACATACTGTCTAGGTGATCTTCCCCAGCTCCCAGACTTCACAGGCCCCTTCTATACCTGTTGTCTCATCAAGGAGACTTTCCATAACCATGCTTTCTGCAGTAACCAGCCTCTGTCCATCTTTAGCTTTGTGAGCTGCAGTGTTTTTCTGATGCTCTGTTAGACGTCTAGCATATCTCTCATGTTTATTGTCTTCTGTCTCTTCCACCAAAATGTAGCTCCAGGGGGACAGAAACTTATCTAGTTCACTCATGTCTTTTTAGTACCTAAAAAGGTATCTTACATAGACCATGAGCTCAGATTTGTTGAAGAAATATATGAATAAGTACAAAGGAGGACTAATCACATCAATAAGCAAAATCCCTTTCATACCATGTCCATATATAAAAAAATGATCCTCTTTTTATTGACGACGACAGGTTATGTCAGGGGTGGGGCAGACCTGCCAGAAGTCCACTCTAGCCATGCTCACTTGTTTATTGATTATCTGTGGCTGCTTTCACATTGCAACAGTGGGAAAATAGAGACAGAGGTGGTGTATGGCCTGCAAAGCTGAAAATATTTCTTGTCTAGCCTTTCTAGAAAAATTTTGCCTATTTCTGGCTTATGTACATTAGAGAGGCAGTATAATATAAAGGGGGGGCTTCCCTGATGGCTCAGTTTTAAAGAATATGCCTGCAATGCAGGAGACACAGGTTCAATACTTAGGTCAGGAAGATCCTGTAGAGAAGAAAGTGGCAACCCACTTTAGTATTCCTGCCTGGCAAATCCCGTGGACCAAGGAGCTTGGTGGGCTGTAGTCCATGGGGTCACAGAGAGTTAGAAATGACTGAACTAACTTAGGACGAGCACAAGCATAATGTGAAGGGTAAGAGTGTAACTCTGGAGCCTGATGTCCTGGGTTCAAATCCTAGTTCCTCCCCTGACCAGTTGAGGCCTGGGTAAGACTCTGTGCCTCAGTTTTCTCAACTGTGAAATGGAGAAAACACCAGTACTAACCACCTAGGGTAGCTGGGAGGATTAAAATAAGGCCACATGTGGAAGTACTTATATCTTCTAGAAACAAGCTCACTAACATGATACTGTGTTGAGAAAGTTGCCAAAGCTGGCTCGAAAGACATACAACTCATCTTAAGGGTAGAGATGCCCATTGACTTTATCCCAAGGAATATAATACAAATGGCTAAGTGCACTTCCTTCCTTCGCTGGTTCATTCCCTGAATCTTGGGTAACTTGCTATGAGCAGATATATTTCCCCTCTGTTGCAGATGGAAAAATTTACATGCAGACTGTATTTTTGCCAAATTAATCTTTGTGGGATATTTACACAAAGTAAATAAATCGGTGTGTGTCATCTACTCTCTGTTTGGATGAAATTCAGGAAAGAACACAATTGAAATCAGTCACAGATATTTCGTGCAGGTGTTTATGCCACCATTTTCCTGATGCTCCTCTTCATTTGACTTTACACTATTAGGTACGGGCTTTCCTGGTGGCTCAAAGTAAAGAATCTACCTGCCAATGAAGGAGGTAAAGGAGATGTGAGTTTGAACCCGGGGTCTGGAAGATCCCCTGGAGAAGGGAATGACAACCACTCCAGTATCCTTGCCTTGGAAAATCCCATGGACAGCAGAGTGCGGCAGGCTACAGTCCATGGGGTCTCAGAGAGTCGGACGTGACTTGGTGACTCAGCACCAGCCACCACAGTGCTGTCGGGCGGCTCATGTCGAGGCATCTTCGGATGACTCCCCAGGCATCTTTGCACGTGTCTCCCTCTGGTCTGCATAGTTGGCACCTTTAAGGATTTGGTCCCACGAGTGGGTTGCCATTTCCTTCTCTGTCAGGTCAATATTTTCCTCTTCCAGGGTGGCTTCCTGGTTCTCCCAGCTTCTCAAGTCCAATGAGCACTCCATTCTTTGAATGTTGGGACCCATTCTGTTGGGACCCATTCTCTTGGTCCCTGGCAGGAAATACTTGTTATTTTCTCTTTTTCAAAAAAAAAATGTAAAAACAATTCTCTTTTCAAAAACAAGAGTTCTATTTGTTTGAAGAGAAAGATTGACCTTAACCTTTTTGGTGTACTCAGCTCATGAGAGAGTCCCCGACACAAAATAGCTGCTCAGTAATGAGCTATTCCAGATGGCCATTCTATTTTTTTTTAATCTATAAAGGCAGTCCTGGCTTTATTTTATTTTATTTATTTTGCCTGTGTTGGGTCTTCATTGCTGCGTGGGGGCTTTCTCTAGTTGCTGTGCATGGGCTTCTTGTTACTGTGGCTTTTCTTGCTGTGGAACTCGAGCTCTAGAGCTTGGACTCAGTACTTATGGACCAGGGGTTTAATTGCCCAGGAGCATGTGGAACCTTCCTGGACAAGGATCAATCCCATGTTCCCTGCATTGGCAGGCAGATTCTTAACCACTGGATCACCAGGGAAGTCCCCAGATGATAACTCTTAATATGGCACCTAAGGACCTGCAAGGGGCTTCCCTTGTGGCTCAGCTGGTAAAGAATCCGCCTGCAATGTGAGAGACCTGGGTTTGATCCCAGGGTTGGGAAGATACCTTGGAGAAGGGAAAGGCTACCACGCCAATATTCTTGCCTGGAAAATCCCATGGATGGAGGAACCTGGTAGGCTATAGTCCATGAGGTTGAAAAGAGTCAGACATGACTGGTCGACTGCACTTCACTTCACTTCACCCACTCCAGGATTGTGGCCTGGAGAATTTCCATAGACTATACAGTTCATGGGGCTGCAGAGAGTTGGACACGACTGAGTGACTTTCACTTTCACTTTCTTCAAGGACCTGCAGTAGGCGGCCCTTACCAACAGCCACTGCCTCTTAAGTTGCTTTCTCACTTTCTGTGCTTGGCTACCAGGATATCAAAATTTCCTCTAATATGAGGTGCTCTGTTCTACCTCCTGCCATTTTCTATGTCTAAATCTCCCTTCCCCCATCTTTGCCTGTTTGACTGCTACTCCTCGTTCAGGTCGGTCGGTCGGTGAAGTCGCTCAGTCGTGTCCGACTCTTTGCGACCCCGTGAACTGTAGCCTACTAGGCTCCTCCGTCCATGGGATTCTCCAGGCAAGAATACTGGGGTGGGTTGCCATTTCCTTCTCCAGGGGATCTTCCCGACCCAGGGCTTGAACCCAAGTCTCCCACATTGGAGGCAGTTGCTTTAACCTCTTTCAGGTATCAGGCCAAAACCATTGTTACAGGGAAGATTCTGGAATAGGCCTTCTCATCCTTGACTAGAATCAAGTTGGAGCCTCTCTTCTCCTTGCCCTACTTTTTCCTTCATGGTATATATTGTTGCTTATAACTACATGTGACATTTTTACGCAAGCATCTGGTTAATGTATATCTCCTCTACTAGAGTGAGCTTTCCCTAAAGAGGAGCAGTGTTCACTCAGAACACATTTGATCACCAGCAACTAGTGGAGTGATTGATTTGCAAGATTTGAATAACTGACCAAGATTAAAAAAATAAAGGAGGTGATTACTCAAATTTATTCAACACATTTCTGCCTAGTGTCTTCCATGTGCCAACATTGTGGGATGTTCTGGGGATGCAGCAGAGAACAAGGCAGATGTGGGAAGAGGTGAGATTCAAATGGGCAGCTTTGCACCCTATATCTGTGCAGTCTAATGGATCTTGATGTTTCTCTCTCTGTGAGCCTGGCCTGGTATCCCAGATGGAGGGAAAGTGACTATTTTTGCTTCCAATCCTCTATCATAGAATAATGATATATGGTTATCAATAAGACAGTATTAAATCAACAAATCTGAGCTTTATACCAGATAACCCTCATAGTTGTTCGCATGCATACAATCGAAGTCGCTTTAGTCATGTTTGACTCTTTGCAACCCCATGGACTGTAACCTACCAGGCTCTTCTGTCTATGGGATTCTCCAGGCAAGACTGGAGTTGGTTGCCATTCACTTCTCCAGGGGATCTTCCTGACCCAGGGATGGAATCCATTTCTCCTGTGGCTCCTGCATTGGCAGGCGGATTCTTTACTGCTGAGCCACTGGGGAACCCCCAACCTTCATAGTTACTACAGCTGATTGATAGCTTCTTAGTATGCAAGATTTTCTAGATGTTTTCTAATTCATTTATGTCTCTGTCCTCTTCACATTGCCAATAAGTCTGACATCAAATGTCAGTGATCTTGTCACCCTTTTTCCATGATCTACATTTTACCAGTTCTTTGCCTCTGGCTACTGTTAATTATGAGTTTCATTTGTTTAATGTTTTCTGTTCAATTTTATGTACATGGCATTCTTAACTTTTCCCCTTACACTATAGTTTTGTTAAAACATGAACAATTCAGTCAGACCAACAGCTATTAACTAAAGGCATTTAATTCAATTTCTGTTGTTTGTTTTTTTGCTTTATCCCCTTGACTGTTGCTACAGATGAAGGAGAGAAACTTTATAGAATCTGGACATACATCTGTTCATTGAAGTGTGAAGTCCAGCACAGCCTCATTACAGGAAGGGACCAATATCTGATAAAAAACTGTCATAAGTCACAGACTCTCACCATAGTAGGAGGTTTGGGGCAATTTAGTCTAATCTTCCTATTTTACAGATGAGAAAACTGAGACCTTTTGAGGTTGGGTCATGTGTCTTCTGAGGCTAGGACAAGACCCCCAGGTCCCCTGATTCCCATTACATGTGCTCTTTCTGCTTTATTTCATGCTATCATATCATTTTGCTTTATCCCCTTGACTGTTGCTACAGATGAAGGAGAGAAACTTTATAGAATCTGGACATACATCTGTTCATTGAAGTGTGAAGTCCAGCACAGCCTCATTACAGGAAGGGACCAATATCTGATAAAAAACTGTCCTAAGTCACAGACTCTCACCATAGTAGGAGGTTTGGGGCAATTTAGTCTAATCTTCCTATTTTACAGATGAGAAAACTGAGACCTTTTGAGGTTGGGTCATGTGTCTTCTGAGGCTAGGACAAGACCCCCAGGTCCCCTGATTCCCATTACATGTGCTCTTTCTGCTTTATTTCATGCTATCATATCACTTTTCCTAATCCTTATGAAAGGATGTATTTCCCCTTTCTAGCAAGAATAGACCTTTGGCCAAAAAGAAAATAGGAAACACCATGAAAATGTCACTCTGTGCTTTCAGGCAGTGAGGCTCATTTCACATCTTAGAGAAAGGAGATTTCATTGCAAGATGCTCCTGTGTGGCACTGAGGAATCATTTCTCTGTGAAAACCAGGTCTTCAGTGGAGCTGTTGGTTGCTTGTGATATCATGATTGATGGATATCAATTTCTAGGTCCATATCTCTGATCTGTGACAGCATCCATTTGGAGATTTGCCTCCAAACATGTAGGTTGGTCAAGGGAGGGAAAGACCTTTTCCAACCCAGCTCACTGACTCAACAGCCATTATAGTCTCCAGACCAAGATGATTTTGTGTCTCTGGGCTTTTTCTCAAGTTGCTCCCCTCAGCCTGGTCTGGAGACACTGCGGACTCATTGACTTTCCCCTCAAAGCAGATGAAAGCCCTCCTGATGGTGAGCTGGCTAGCCCAGCACCTGCTCCATCTTGCTATTCTTCCCTCCAGCACCCTGGGGAGAACTGCTCTGCAAAACAGGAGTTTGTCTGTGCCCGCTGCCAAGCGGAGAACCCTGATTAGAATAATGCCCAGCAGGTCTCTCCTTTCTCTTCTCCTTTCCCAAGGCTTTCCCACTCTTAAACAACCTAGGGGATGGCTGTTGCTAAGGGCCAACATAACAAGACCTGAGTGCTTTTAACTGTTATTTCAAAGACCCAAGCCATCATCCATGGGCAGGGAAACTAAAGAGCCTGGGAAGGCTATTGTAACCTAGTGAACTGAATGAAAGAGAACATTTTATTCAAAGAATGAACAAATTTATGTTTGGAATGAAGCATTCTTTGTTTTGGCCAATATCAACCGGATCAGGCAATGGGAGAACGTGCCCAGCAACGCAGTCAAAGTGGATGATCTTGGATGCAGGTGGGAACTGCTTTCAAGAGCATTTGAAGTTGGAGGTAGACAGGGCTTCAATTCTTTCAGTACTTCTCATTTTGTTTGCTAGTACAGACAAGGGAGCTACTTCTCCACCCATCTTCCTCTCCCTTCACTTCCCCCTCCATTCCTCTTGCATCCTCTCCTCTTCCTCCTGGTCCTGAATTGGCGAATGAAGGACAACTACTATAGTTCTCATTGCGCCCCCACCAACTGCTGCCTAAAGGTAACTAGGGTGGTTCCTGGACAAAATGCTCACTCACAGATGAGACATGATCTGCACAGGTTTGCATGTATAATATATGTCAACTGAAACCTGTTCTCATGCTCATATCCCAAAGACACGTCCTTTATGAGTTCTTAAAAAAATATTATCTGTCTCACCTTGGGCAATCTTTTTTGGGGGGAGACCTTTTGATAAGAAAATGTGAACTAGGTGGTCAAAGCTAGATGCAAGTAAGTTAGGAGAATCACCAGGTAAATGAGGAAGTTGAAAGAGAGGCAACGTGGCCAGTGTAGTTTTGCAGGTTTTAAACAAACAAAAAAGTTAAAAGTATAACAAAAGCAAAAACCAAACAAGATAGCAAAAACCAAACAGGATAACATCTTTATCATCTAGAATGGCTGACCTGTAATCCTGGCCAAAGAGGTAAGAGCACATTAGGTGAGATATTATGTTGTTTGTGTGGTTTCAGTTTTTCCATTGTTTTCTTTTTTTGCAAAGAGAAAAATCTACCCCATGGAACACAGCTGATGGCAGTTAATTAGGATAGAGTGGAATGGAGAAACGGAAGGTGTTAAAATGTTTATGAAGCCATTGCATGACCCAGGCTTAAAATCACTTTAAGTTTCCTCTGTCTCTGAGAGACACAGAGAAATATTGTAGACAGAGACTCTCATTCAATCTTTTGAAGGTCTGCTACTCAGTAAGAAAGTAAGTCCCAGTCTGTGTGAACCAGTTCAACCCTAAGTGATGACTTATGTTCTGAACATTAAGGGGAGGCTGGAAGTCTGCACAGTCCTGCTGGTAACCTTAGAGGCCTGTACTCATGGTGAGCAGATCTGTGGAGGCAGTTACAGACTGAGACTGTAGATGGAGTAACGTTGATGACACATATGAGTCACGAAAACTCGTCCTTTGAAAGGAGCCTGGGGTGTTGCAGTACAGGAAGCTCTTGGTTACTAAGTGATTTTTTTATACTTGGAATCCCTAGAGAAGAATAAAACATTGGTGTGTGTCTTTAATAGATCCTCCAGTTTGTGGAGCACTGATATTTAATTCAGAGATAGAAAAAGAAAGATATACACACACACACACACACACACACACACATATATGCATGCATATACATACATAGACATGTGGATTAGTGGTAAAGAATCCATTTGCCAATGCAGGAGATGCAGGAAGTGCAGGTTCAGTCCCTGGGTTGGAAAGATTCCCTGGAGCAGGAAATGGCAACCTGCTCCAGTATTCTTGCCTGGAGGATCCCATGGACAGAGGAACCTAGCAGGCTACAGTCCATGGGGTTGCAAAGAGTTGGACACAAAGTTGCAAAGAGCAACTGAGCACACACATATGCACATATATACAGTACCTATGCATGTATATAATCGATTCCTGGGTTGGGAAGATCCTCTGGAGAAGGAAATGGCAATCCACTCCAGTACTCTTGCCTGGAAAATCCCATGGACAGAGGAGCCCGAGAGGCTACAGTCCATGGGGTCGCAAAGAGTTGGACACGACTGAGTGACTTCACTCAAAGATATGTTTGTGTGTGTAAATGTCTTTGTGTGTATTAAAAAACTTATTAATGAAATTGATGTAATTAACTTTACCCCACCCACCTATATGTATGCCACAACTAATTAGGGCTTAATTTTTCACTTTGCAAAAGTTTTTCCTTCACAAAACGATTCCTTAGAACTAGTAAACTGCTATCAGTTTCTTAAAATAGAATTTGTTAGAGTACCATTCACAGTAATTAACATTGATACACCTTTTCTCTTCTGCCAGGTACTGAGCTAAGAGCTTTATATGAAATACCTCATTGAAATCTCTCAGTGTAAAATGCTATCATTATCCCCTACTTTCCGAAACTGAGGTTTAGAAAGTTCAGTAACTTGCCCAAAGCCACACTATTATCAAGTGTAGTTGAGGTTTAATCCTAGATGGTCTAACCCTAGGTCTGTACCCACGTCTTTTGAAAGGTATTTCTACATTTGGGTATCATGGCTCTTATGTAAAATGACACATCTTTACAAACAGTTTGAGTAGAGCTTTGCACACAACTTACATAAGAAGAGAAGTAAAGTGTTAACCCTTGCTTTGGATCCAAATGCCATTCATTTCCTTTGCATCTTTATGGGTTTTGCTTTATTTTTTTTTAAAGTTTGGAAAAGTCTGATATCAAATTAATCCCCTGAATTCTGTATCACCATGTAGCAAATGTTAGTCCTGGGCATGGAAACACAGACGCAGTGTTAAAGAATGTGGAGAACTTGCCAATCTAGATTTTTCTCTGTGTAAGAAAGTACACTTGCCTTGATACAGAATGGACTCTGCAGGGACCAAAGCCTTTGACAGTTGGGCCAGAGGCTGTTAATTTTGATGTGGTGAATCATCCCACATGCTCAGATCGTATGGAAGCGAGGCCAGTCCCAGCATTCTGTCATGCTGCCCGAGGATCGTCCAGTCTAGCACCTGCAAGCTTGGAAAATCCACTGGATCCCTCTTCCCTCCCACACATACTCCCCAAAGACACACACTGTGTATAGAAGTGGCCATGCATGAGTGACAGACTTGGAGAGAAGATCGCTGTTTATTCAATCAATAAAAGACAGAATTGTTCTCCTAGAAGCACTAGCAAGACAAAGGAAGCTGGCGAGAGGCATCCTGATTCCAGCAGGGGGATGAATGGGTGTAGAAAATTTGAGAGCGCCTTCTTGGATAAACATAACTGAGGTTAAAGATCATGGCAGCCCCAGCAAGGGGAAAATACGGAGAAGATAGGCCTGCTCGCTGGGCAAGCAGGGTGCGATCCGTCAGGGGAGGTGAGGGCTGGGGAGCAGAAGGGGTCCACGACCTATGCTTATCTATCAGCCGAAGTTTTGATCTCAAGGCTGGGAAAGACACGGCCAGAAATAAATGTTTAGGGCATGACATTCTTTCCATGTTAGGACACCACATTCTTGCTATTCGGTGACAAATGACTGAGCAGCAAGCTGGGTCCCATTTGTGATCTAATTCTGTAAAAATGAGACTCTGGGCAACTGCTTCAGAGCTTTCCAGGAAAGAGTTAATGCTGAATCTTGCTGCCTCACTCTTTTTCTTCCTTTTTGGTGAATGACTGGCTGGGATGCTGAGTTGGCAGTCTTCCAAGGGTGCTTTTTCTCTCTTTCTCCAGATTTTGTTTTCAGCCTTCTGTGGAAGATAGCAGCTGTCTGGGCTCGCTTCTTTCCTTTGGCTTGAAATTACTCAAGAGGAACATGTACCTTCTACCTGAAGGCTGCAGAGAGAAGGGAGAAGATGTGGGAATCATGCCCACTTGAGAAAAACCAAGAGAGAAATGGACGGAGCGTGTGGGTGTGTCTGGGTGTGCATGTTCCATGTAGCAAGTGTTTGAGAGGCATCCAGTGAGGGGAGCTTGCTGCAATAATTCTCCAACTGCCTGAACAAAGCTTCCAATAATACATGGTGACATTTACACAAATATTTGTGGTTGTGCTTTCCATTTCTTCTTATAGGAAACAAGTGAGATTTTAAAATGCTTGAGCGATGTGATCAGTAGACAGTAGTGGGAAAGAATTTCCCTGCAACTCGACTTGCAATCAAAATAAGGAAGGAAGATCTGAGAGAACCGAGAATATTTCAGCTAATCAGGATATGGCACTTTCCGACATCTGGATGTCCAAACAAGTGTTTTGAATTCAATACTATTAACATGGTCACTTTAATGAATATTTTCCTTTGGAGCTGATGGGGTGGTTACATTTTTGGCAATCATCTTGCGGTCTGTTGCTTACATTACCTGACCCACAGTCCATTTTCCTTGTGTTGGCTGTGGGAAAGAAAAAAAAAGTGGAAAATATCTCAGAACCTGGAAAATGGTTTTGAGAATACAGCTCATCTTTTAATTGAACCACTTCAAATAGAAGCTCTCTAAGGATTATCTTCTCACTGTCTGTGACATCATGTGTAACAAAAGGAGTCAGTTCTCTTTTTATCAAAAAGATGGGGGAGAAAAATAATCCCACAAAATGAAATGGGATTTTTTTTTTTTAAGCCTGAACTAGAAGATCAGGTCTCTGCATTCATTCTTTTGACTTTTAACAAAACCAACCAAAGACAAGTAACTTTCTTACAGCAAAAAGTGTTTTCAAGAGGTCAAGAATAAATAAGGAGATCCTAATTGATCATTTCAAAAGCCTCACACAGGAACATCACCTCCTGTTCTGTAAAGTGTTTTAGGCCTCTACTCTTTGCAGAGATTTTTTAACACTTTGTATTTTCTGTAAGGAAGAATCCATGGCTAATTCCTTTATGAGGAGTGAGAGGGAAGAAAGGCAGCCTAGATTGACTGCTGTATATGTGGGCAAATGAGGATGTGTGTGTGTGTGTGTGTGTGTGTATCCATGTGTGTGAACATGGGTATGTAAATATGTGTATGTACATATGAGTGACTATGCATATATGTACAATGTATAGGTGAGAATGTTTCCCATTAGACATTAGCTCATTGAGGTAGTTTATCAGAGTGCTTAAGGCATGGACTTTGGAATGACCGACCAAAGGTAAAACCCAGGTGATCTCATTTTCTAGCTGAGCAATCTCTGTTACATTGCTTCATCTTTCTTGACCTCGGTTTCCTCATGTATGAATGGAGAGATACTAGAAACACCCACCTCCTAAGGATGCCAGGAAATGGGACCTGGGACATGATTTGCACAGGGCCCCATGTAACAAGCTTCAGTCAAAACTGTGGGTATCGTTAGTCAGAGAGCTCTCTCCTGTAGCTGTAGGGTTCCTGGAGGAGTCGGGGTTTTGTCTTTGTTTTTAAATAAAGTGGGTGTTCCATCTGTGTTGTGGATTCTCTGACTCATGGCAGCATGTGGATTCTTGTTTCAGAGAAGCCATCCACTCACTCGGCCCGGATGTCTGCACCACTTCCCATCTGCAGGCCCAGGGGCACACGGAGCCCGGCTGCGCGATGCTAACACTGCAGTTACATGCGTGCCGAAGGGGCTTCTAGCCTCCTACACGCCGACCGATCCAGGGTACAGAGAGTCCTCCACAGATGGGAAGGACGGAGGCCAAGTCTAAGGAATGTGATGAACTCTAGGTCCAGGGGATCGTTTTGTTTCAAACTGACTTTGAATTCCATTGAGCAGCCACTGAAATTCCCACGTGTTGCACTAAGAAGCAGTGAAAGACAGACGGAGCAGGGTACTGCCTTTGCATTCGAGGAGCCATTACTGCACTGGGATGGCGCAATGCTTTCCGGTGTGATATTCCTTCTGATTGCTCATGACGGCCACTTTCCAACTAACCTCTCCCATCTTCAAACTCTATGTTTTCTAAACTGCCTTTGTAGGAAAATATATTTGAAGAACTGATGAGTCAGTTATGGTTTCAGAGTGGTTTACTTAGGCATTCAACAAATCCTCACTAAACAGCCTCTAGGCGGCAAGCCCTGAGCACTTTCCAGGTGGCGCCAGCGGTAAAGAACCCAGCTGCCAGTGCAGGAGATATAAGAGACGCAGGTTCAATCCTTGGGTTCGGAAGATCTCTCTGAAGAAGGGCAGGCACTAAAGCTAGATATTGGGAGACAGAGCTTCATGTAAGAAGCTGTCCCTAGTTTCAAAATGTTTACAGTACAGTTTCGGAGAAAGGCAAGTAAATCAGTGGTTTCAGCAGTGGTGTGGCAGGGACTGGGATGAATATAGCAACACAGCATTTATGAGATGGTGACCAGAGAGAGGAGAAGTTAAAAATGTGTCCAGGGTCATAATAGGTTGGAGGTAGGGTTCCAGCCCTGTTTCCCTGACTATGAAATAGTACAGACTGAGATACATCCCTCTTTTTCCAGTTGCGCGCATCAAAGATTTTAATAGAAAATGAAAACAGGATCCTTCGATTCTGAGATGAAAGTTTTATAATCATATTCATGTGGACTTTCTCAATGAAACATTTTTAATTGTACATTGTTTTTAAGACACAAAATTTTACAGTTTAACGTAGTCATAGGAACCAGGCTAATAGGGTGGCAAAGGCTAAAACATACAATCAGGTAAAAAATAAAAATCACTGATGGTACATTTGTCATATCTGTATCAAATTGCACATTCATGGGAGCCTCTGTCAGTTGCAATTGCATTAGGCTGCATGTAACGGAAACCAGATGCAGTGGCTTCAGTTAGGTCTAAGGTTCAAGGCCGGTGAAGCCACTCAACGAAGCCACCAAGGGTACAGGCATTTTCTAGCTTCCTGTCCTACGATTCTGACCATGTGGTTTTCATCCTCATGGTTGCAAGGTGACTCCTTCAACCTCCAGGGAGCATATGTACCTTTGAGACTGAGAAAACAGAAGAGATGAGGACAAAACATGCCAAGACACCTGAGAGCTGCCTCTGGTCCTCTTCATTAGGAAGACAACCTTATCCCCATCCACTTTATCACAATGTCCCGTGCTGGGCAATACAACCATCTGGAGCTGCAAAGATTCTGGGAAAGTGAATGCTTTTCCTGGGCTGAACTGCTGCCCTAAACAGAATCTGGGCTCTGTTAGTAAAGAGGAATAAAAGAATGCACACCGGGGAGGCGGCCAGCACCGTCTGCCACGTTCCCTTAAGGAGGTTAACTATTCGCTTCAACTCTTGTTTAAACCATTGGTCCCCTCACAAAACTCATTAAAATATATGTCGGGCAAGAATTCAATTCAACTCAGGCTTGTTTGAATTATCACGTGGCCTGAATAAGTGGAGTCTGAATTATAGAATTTGACCATCCAAATGAGCAGATAACTTTTTACCTCTCTTGGGTGGCTGCCACTACAAAAGTTCCTTTTTGGTGAGAGTGAACCAGTTTCCCAGTTATTTTATGCTTTCAAATGAAATATTGCTATACTTTCTTACATTATCTAGGTTTTCTTTTATTCCTAATTTGGCCAATAGTTATTTTCATTGGGTTGCAATAAAAGTTTTCATAAAATATGCCTTGGATTTAGCCTAAAAATTAACAGAAGAAGAACTGAATCAGAGTGTGAATACAGAAACCAAAGAGCTCAATAATGAATCACTCAACACATATTTATTGAGTGTTTTCCATGGCCAAGGTAATGACTTTATAACACAAACCTTTATTATTTCCCTCAGCACCTGGCATGCGGTACTACAGTGATGGTCAATAGCGTTGCTGCCTTAGAATGCTGCATCCACCAGAGGATTTAAATGGCCAGAGAAATAGTGTAATTTCATCTCTCATCATCATCAACATTATCATCATTATCGTTTTTATTAGAGCGGAATGCGCACTTTAAATGTTAGTTTTTAAATGAAGTGGCTACAAGCTGGGATTTTGCAAAAGGAAAAATGAAAGCACTAGGCTGCTCAGGCATTCTGGGAAAATAAATGAAAAGAGTGGAAATGAAGCTATCATACTTGATAGCCCAGAGGAAAATCTTCCAGACATTGTGTGCTGCCATTTTGATTGCTGATGACTTGAATTCTTTCTGTTTGTAAAGCTACTGAGTCTTGCTTCTGACAGTGAGATGCACAGAAGAATGAATGTTTTGCATTAAGACGGACACCAAAGATCAACTCTATTTGTGATAACCCGTGTGGAAACTGGCCCATTGGCAGATTGGAGCACCTCACTCTGAAGGCTGTGTAAATCAGGCCCCAGTTTCGAGGCGTGCTTGAAACCGGTGAAGGAGAACTGAAATGTCAACATATTTTGAAAGAAGACCTTGTAAAACGAATGTCAACAAAACTATTCATTCCCTTATTTATTTACTTAGCAAACATTTATGGCATGTGGCCACTTGCCTGGCACTATGCTCTATGCTATGAAAATGGCAGTAGATGAAAACCAATTCCCTGCTCTCATAGAGTGTCCACTCTCTAGAAGAGCCAGACCATTAGCCAGTGAATAAATACACATGCATACACATTAGATAGTGCTAAGTGCTCAGAAGTCAAGGAAAGCAGGAGAGAAAACAGAGATGGCTGGGTAGTGGTGGGGGTGGGGTGTTTTAAGATGGGCTGATTAGGGACAGTCTCTCTGATAAGGCAGTATTTGAGCAGAGACCTGAAGGAACTTAGGGAGGGACACGTATGTCTTTGTAAAGGAAGGCAAAAGAGACAGGAGCAGTTTGGCTTGTTTGAAGATCTGGCAGGAAGACAAAGTGGAACAGGGTAGCTCAGGGGGCTGTTGTAATAGTCTAGGATGATGGCTCAGGGGACCAGAGTGGGAGCAACGGACACACCGGGGTGACAATAGTGATTATCTCTGAGCATTAAGATTCTATGCTGCTTGTTTTTTTTTTTTTTTTAGTGCATTTCTAGGCTCTGCCCATTGTCTGCAAAGAATATACTGCTTGTGGAATCAGGGGAAACAAATATTGCCCCCTTTCGCAGCTTGGCCTAATTGAAAAAGGATGACTTAGAGCAAAGACATCGCCTAGGATCAGACTTCAGAATTCCAATTTAATAAGATCTATTTGTGATTTATAGTAGATGTTGTCAAGCACTTATACAAACTTTTAAGAACTAGTTAATGTTGCATAATGCAGAGGGTAATAAAAAATGCAAAAAATGTCAGGGTAGGGAGAACAACAGGTTAATAGAGGAGGGGAATTAACAATATATTCAGCAAAGAAAAACATGACATTTTAAATAGCAATAATAACAGGCTGCCTAAGAATAACTCTTCTGTTTTGAGAAGATACTTTTTAATGTAAATTTATGTTGACAAACTTCTCTTAAAACTTTATTTTAAAAAATGGAAAATATAAGAATTGAACTAATTCCTTTCCTTTAAGGTTTTCTTACTGTAGAGGAAACTTTCATTTGAAAATTTGGGAGAACAAAAGAAAACATCATACAATTTAGGTGAGCAAACTTATTACTTGAACCATTTTAAAAATTCTGGAATATGAAAGGCAGAGTATATAACAAGGAAAACAGCGGTCCACTCTGTAAGGCTTTGTAGACTCTCTACTTTTATTGAGATAGAGTAATTGACAAAATCACTCTATGAGTTTAAGGTGTACAATATAATGTTTTGACTTACATATATTGTTAAATGCTTACCACAATAAATTTAGTTAGCATCCATCCTGTCATATATTTTTAATAAAAATAAATAAATAACTTTTTTTTGTGTGTATGTGATACGCTTAGAATTTACTTTCAATGTCTTGCATATATGTATTAGACAGTGGTGTTAACTGCAGTCATCATGTTGTACATTACCTCCCTAGTATTTATTTATTGCTGGAAGTTTGTATCTTTTGACCATCTTTCTTTAATTCCTTGCTCCGCCCCCCTGCCCCACATCTTGTAACCACACATCTGATCTCTTTTTCTATGAAGTCTTCTTTTGTTTTTAGATTCCACATATATGTGAAATCATACAGAGTCTTTTTTTGTCTAACATTCATTTAGCATAGTGCCCTCCATCCATGTTGTTGCAAATGGCAAGATTTTCTCCTTTTTATGACTGAATAATATCCCTCTCCCCCTTTCTTTTCTTTTTTTCTGCAGCACACCAGGCCTCCCTGTCTGTCACCAACTCCCAGAGCTTGCTCAAACTCATGTCCTTGCATGCTGCAGTCCATAGGGTTTCAAAGAGTCATACATGACTGAGCTACTGAACTGAACTGAATATTCCATTGTATATACAATTGGCCTTCTGTATCCGTGGGTTCCTTATCTGTGGATATGGAGGCCAACTGTACCATGCCATGTTATATGAGGGACTTGAGCAAACATGATGTGGTACCCCCAGGAGTCCTGGAACCATCCCCCAGGGAAACCAAAGGACAACTATATATACCATAATTTCATTGTCCATTCATTATTGACGCTTTGGCTATCTCTGTAAGACCTCTTTAGTGATTTTGGTCTTTACCCTAAAAGCAGTGGGAAACCACTGAGGTGTTTTAAGCCAGAAGGTGACTTGATCAGATCTGGGGTTTCAAAGTTTCGCTTTAAAAACAAATAAGGAAACAAACAAAAGCAAAGGTCATGAAAGATATGTCTGATGAATTCAACACCAGAGTAAAGAAACACACTTAGAGATGCAAATGCCACAACATATAAATGATAACAGGTAAGTATATTTTCATGAGAAGATGAATCACATGAGTCTCAGAAGTCACAAGATAACGCTGGGAAGCAAGAGTAATCACAGCATACAAATATTCACCAATGAACTGACCAGGTAGCAAATAAACCCACACTCCAGTCTCTCATGTTTTCACCTTGAGCTCCACCATTTGTGTTCCATCTCTCACCATCTCATGGTGTCCATCTCTTACTAATGGTTGTTTATAATCCCATGTGCATACAGAGTGACTTTGCAAGTTTTGCAAATTATGAGGGCTTCATAAAGTCAATGAAAGTGATGTCAGAGAAATCTGACAAGCATGGTCTTTGACAATGAGGACTTGCCAGAGTCTGGCCAGCACAGTGATCATTGTGGCTGACTTGCCAACTTTTCCCACTGCAAATGATTAGCCTGAACCTATCATGGTAATATGTTCCTCTTACCCTTTATTCATCTAAAATGATTTGAATTAAGCAGGATTTAAAAGATGAATACTTAAGGGATTGCCTTTTTGAGATTTTCATGTTTTGAACATTTTACTTTGACGCTGAGAGGCAAAAAATAGCAATAATATTAATTTATATCTAGAACCAAATTTTTCTGCTTAGTTCAATTAAAAAATATTAAAAACAGTTTAATATTAATGGGTATGAATCACCCTAGATGTTTGCAATACTCGGATCTGTTACTATAGGTAAGCCATAACTGATTTATCCAGATAGTAAGGTACAGGCTGATTTTAAGCAGGAGACAGCATATAATAGTGCAGAGCTGAGGAAAACACCACTGGGAATGCCAATTACAAGCTGGAGGTCAGAGATGAGAAGATTAGCAAACAATAGTCCTTCTCTTGGGAAGAATTTACAGGGAAAAGTCTACAGATACAGTTGGGAAAATACTTGAGAAAATCAAGTCCAATAGAAGGGGAGGAAGGGAAGAGAAAGAAGAAATGCAAAATTTCAGTATCGACAAGTGAAAGTAAAAGTGTTAGTCACTCAGTTGTGTCCAACTCTTTGCAACGCCATGGGCTATAGCCCGCCAGGCTCCTCTGTCCATGGGATTCCCCAGGCAGGAATACTGGACTGGGTTGCCTTTCCCTTCTCCCAGGGATCTTCCCTATCCAGGGATTGAACTCAGTTCTCCTGCACTGCAGGCAATTCCTTTACTGTCTGAACCACCAGGGAAACCCCGGTATTAACAAGAGGTCACTTATTGGATATCCTGGTATCATGGCGACTGGATATCATGATTGAGGCTCTACCTCTGCCTTTAATTTTCATTCCCTGATCTCCCACCTCTTTGACCTGCTCCTTACTTTTATAAACCATGGAAGCATGATTCATCTGTTCTCTTTGTGGATCCCTGTAAGTTAAACAACCCTCCCCCTCATCTTCTGTCCTGTACTCTAAAATTCCTTGCTTCTTCCTCACTACAGATAATCAATTTTGAAAGCACTTGCAACCAACTAACTAAACACGTCCAATCAGAGACTCCTAGACCAGTAGTAACTTTTAACTCTCATTGTACAGTAAAATGCTGGAAGAGGTTTTCAAAAGTGCCAATGCCTTGTTAGCTTGGAGAGATAAGATTGAATTGGTTTTGGTTGGGCATTCGTAATTCTGTAGTGCACCCAGGTTGAGAAAATCTAACCCAGTCCTGGATTCTGGCTACCTTTCCATTCAGTCCTTTTCATTGTTCCCCATGATGTTTTTGTTTTTTCCCTCTCTCTCCTTTGCTGCTGACTCTGCAACCACAAAGCAAGATGGAAACCCTCTTGCTCTCAGCACTAGTGTCAATAAATAAAAAGATGTCCTGAGACATCATTTTTACCATGGCATTATTCTTTCTAGAATTCCATGTTGACTTCTGAACATAAACTTTAAAGAACTGGAGTTAAGTTCCTAGGCCACAGATTCTGAGGCCCCATATCCACTGACCTTCCCAGAGTCTTTCCTATTCCTCCTTACCACATGTTCTGTTTTTATTCTCAAGCAAATGGAGGCTCTTAATTTTTTTCTATCCTCTTCTTATCACGCCTCCAAACATCATCCATCCTCTTTTCCTTTTCTCAAAATTAGATCTTTACTCTCTCTTAGTTGTCCATACTTGAGTTGCATTTTCCTTTGCTAACAGTATCTGGGTCTAGTCACTCCTTGGATAACTGCTTAGTGCAGACAATTCAGTCTGTATGTACATAGTTCTGCTTTGTGCTTTTTAATTGTTTATTTGTTATCTTTTGGCATTGCTGTGATATTTGGTAACTGCTCACAAAGTTAAAAAGTGGGTACTGTTTATACTTCTATATCCAGTAAACGTTCTCTTTGTTACAAAAGGCATGCAGAGAATGGTGACTTGACAGCCAATTTTCCATTGATCAAGTGTGACTCCTCAATCCTTTCTTCTGGGTTGCATCCAAAATATGACTCTCTTATCTACTATACTGACTGGTCTGCATAGCCATCTGCATAGACCTTGACACTGGAATCCTTTAATGTGCAGATCACTATCTGTGGGCATAAGTATGGCTTGGTGCAGGACCAAAAGTGCTTCCCACGCTGCGCACGCAAGCCTTTGGTTTCCAGCCAGAGGCAATTATGGGTAGAATCTGGAACTGTTTGTGATTCTAAGTATCATGTCCTTTATACTTTTCTCCAAGAACCACCCCATTTCTAAGGGATTAGCATCAGACCAGCCGTTGGCTGCTACAGTTGTTTAGCAATCCACAGAACTTTTGCATTGTTTGAAGTGGTGTTTGAGTATGCCTCTTCTCTGCTTACCTGAATTATAATTGACTAATCTCTGCTAACCATATGTAAAGCCACATGTTTCTCTCTAGGAGTCTGAACTGTATGATGCAGCATGGTATTCTGTGCTAACTCAGATTGTTCAGTACTTGCTTCATATCTGGATGTAACTCCTTGATGGTGGAGAAGGTTCTTTTATAGTCCAACCAAGGTTCTTTTATAGTCCAACCAAGACTGGTACAGCTGGGGATCATAAAATCTTTGTGACTTGCCTGAATGGTTGGATCAATAAAGACAGAATTATCAAGGTAAGTTGTTATGGTTCAGTCTCTTAGTCCTGTCTGACTCTTTGTAACCCCATGGACAGCAGCATGCCTGGCTTCCCTGTCCTCTACCATCTCCCAGAGTTTGCTCAAACTCATGTCCACTGAGTCGGTGATGCCATCCAACCATCTCATCCTTGCATCCCCTTCTCCCTCTGCCTTCAATCTTTCCAGAATCAAGGTCTTTTTCAATGAGTCAGGTCTTCACATCAAGTGGCCAAAATATTGGAGCTTTAGCTTCAGCATCAATCCTTGCAATGAATATTCAGGATTGATTTCCTTTAGGATTGACTGGTTTGATCTTCTTGCTGTCTAAGGGACTCTCAAGAGTCTTCTCCAGCACCACAGTTTGAAGGCATCAATTCTTTGGTGCTCAGCCTGTTTTATTGTCCACGTCTCACATCTCTACATGACTCCTGGGAAAACCATAGCTTTGACTATATGGACCTTTGTCAGCAAAGTAATGTCACTGCTTTTTAATATACTGTCTAAGTTTGTCTATTTTTCTTCCAAGGAGCAAGTGTCTTTTAATTTCATAGCTACAGTCACTGTCCACAGTGATTCTTGAGCCCAAGAAAATAAAGTCTGTCACTGTTTCCATTGTTTCCCTATCCATTTGCCATAAAGTGATGGGACTGGATGCCATGATCTTTATTTTTTGAATGTTGAATTTTAAGCCAGCTTTTTCACTCTCCTCTTATACCTTCAACAAGAGGCTCTGTAATCCCTCTTTCTGCCTTCTTGATGGTGTCATCTACATATGAGGTTATTTTCTCCTAGCAATCTTGATTCCAGCTTGTGCTACATTCAGCCCAGCCTTTCTCATGATGTACTCTGCATATAATTTAAATAAGCAGGGTGACAGTATACAGCCTGACGTATTCCTTTCCCAATTTGGAACCAGTCCATTGGTCCATGTCTGATTCTAACTGTTGCTTCTTGACCTGCATGCAGGTTTCACAGGAGGCAGGTCAAGTGGTCTGGTATTCCCATCTCTTGAAGAATTTTCCACAATTAGTTGGGCCACCAGAGAAGCCAAAGAATACTGGAGTAGGCAGTCTATCCTTTCTCCAGCGGAGCTTTCTGACCCAGGAATTGAAGTGGGGTCTCCTGCATTGCAGGCTGATTCTTTACCAGCCGAGC
This sequence comes from Aepyceros melampus, assembly GCA_006408695.1. NCBI lineage: Eukaryota > Metazoa > Chordata > Mammalia > Artiodactyla > Bovidae > Aepyceros > Aepyceros melampus. The sequence continues at coordinate 433,876 of SJXQ01004548.1, forward strand.
TACCCGGGAAGCCCTCAATCAAGGTGTAGGAGGGAAAAGTCAGTGGTTCTCAAACTTTATGTGCCTTAGAATCTCCTGGAAGCCTTTTTGTTAAAACACTGATTGCCCAGCTCTATCCTCAGAGTTTTTCATTCAGTAGGTCCAGACCTACTGGATGTGGCTGCCGGATCTGCATTTCTTTTTGTTTCTCTCTTTCTGTTTTTCCACATGACATGTGAGATCTTAGTTCCCTGACCAGAGATTAAACACTTGCCCCCTGTGTTGAAAGTGCAGAGTCTTAGCCACTGCACTTCCAGGGAGTCCAAAACTTTGCATTTCTAACAAATTTCCAAGGGCTGCTGGTGCTGCTCCTCTGAGAATCACAGAGGACTATAGCAGAAAGCCAGCTTTTCCTTTAGGAGGTTGTCAGGCAGAGTAGGATCTTGTGTAGCTTCAAAATTTTGACCCTAATGCATGCCTAGTGAGTGAATGAAGAAACTGTTTGATCTGTTTCATAAGCACTTTTTTTTAGCTCACCTGAGTCATGCTTAATCTAGTTGATTATCACATTAGGATACCCAGGTCAAATTCCCAGGAATGAGTCTAAAAATGTCACTCTTGCAAAAGTATTCACCCTAGCAACTGGGCTAGGATTGTCTATCTGTCCAGTGCTGGAAATTTTACCTATGGGTCTTGAATATTTTTGCAGAGTATGAAAGAAGAAGAGAATATGATGTTGTAGAAAGACCAAAGACTTTTGGAGTCTGTGGCTGTGTGATCAAGTTATTTAGAGTCTCAAAACTTCCATTTCTTCTTAAAAACAGTGCACTGATAGATGACAGAGATGGTGTAAGAATTACATATGCATCAAATCCCTCCTTTGTATGGGACACACACTACTCCTTAATGAACAGTGACTAGGTTCCTACCTTTGTAGCTTCACATCTATCCACTCTGTATCATATGTAGTCCTTCCATGGGTCTCTACTTGCCCTGAAGAGATTGCTTGCTCCTTATGCAACTGAGGTGTGGGGGCGGGGGGCACTGCACACTTCAGGCTTCGTCAGATCCACCTAAGAGTAAATATAAAGATGCTGGAACAATCAATATGGAAGTATGAACTGGGAGTCTTCATAGCGTAGCGGCTCTGTATCAGCAGGACTCCAGCGCTTCACAGGAGAGTTTGTGCTTTTGGCTCTTGACAGGGTCAACCATGGGCAGAGTTAAGAAGTCCTCCAACTTTATCTTTAGTGCTCTTGACTTCCTTATCCTATGGCTCCTCTCTCCCAGTGTCTATCCCTCCATCAAATCCTATTCTTTGAAAAGGAGTCAGTGTCTGTGATTCTTAAAGCTTTCTGCTCCTCAGTCTAGGGAGAATGACTACCACTGACAGCCCACTGTCGTGAGGCTGTGTGTCATATCCTTCAGGCTCCTGGGGCAGAAGTAAACCAGCTGGAGAACCACTGTCTTAGCCAAGACATCACTTTATTAAACAGTTGCATTTTCATCTTGATTTTCCTCCCTGCTTGGTGATTGAAAGGCTCTCTCTTCTACAGAAGGAACCTCAGGTATCCACAAGCAGGTAAGGGAGACTAAAGTGCTTTAAGGAGTTATACGGTCCACATGTGGATAAAATGGACCCTGGGCTCAAATGAATACTAACACTGTTACTACTTCCTGTTGACGGGTAGCCCAAACAACAACAATAATGAAACCAACACAGACACTGGCCACACAACTTCCCTTTGAAACCATTTTTTCTCATTATAGAAGGTGACAGGGCAACCCCCTGCTAACCTCCATAACATTTTGACAGGAGAAAAATATTCTGCGAGTCCCAGTTAGATGAACTAACTCCTTAAAAAATTTTTTTTTGAACCTCAGAGAAGAAACTGCAACTATCTCAGGAAAGAAAAGGAACCCCTTTAGCTCTTCTGGGATTCAACAGTGTGGCTCCGGCATGTCTAGGGGTTTCAACTCTGATGTTGAGACCACAGAGCAAAGAAGGAACATGTATCAGTCCCCTGATAAGGAGGAAGCTTGAAATAGCAGGAACAAAGGAGAGCTTATACCATCCATAGAATATGAAGTGATGACAAGTAGAGCAAAATGAAGTTGAGAGTGAAAAGGAAATTGCACAAGAGGGCAGGATAAAGAAATCCAAAATAGGCCTAGTTTCAGTTTCTAGGAGAAGGAAAAATTCAGACTATCCTTACCTTTCAAAGTGTTTGTTCAAACACAATGGCCCCACTTACCCAATGTGGGCTCTTTATCTCAGCATCTAACCCACTTGGATTTGCTCATGAGAGCCGATGGAGACTTTCCTGATGAAGTTTTTGAAAGACTTTGCTTCAGGCTTGAAGGGCAGATCATGGCTCTCTGTTCCCTTACCACTGAAATGGGTAACCGTGTGCTGCTTGTTTTAGCTTTATAGTAAACAGCAGTTTCTTACACACACTTTTCTCAGCAGAACTGTGGAGAGAGACCACTCTCCTCCCAGGAGGAAAGACAGGGATAGTTGAATACTATTTGGTGAATCTAAACCACCTAAGATATATATTTTATTATTATTTTCTATTTACTTATTATTTATTGAAGCATAGTTGATTTATAATATTATACTAGTTTCAGGTATACAGCATAGTGATTCAATATTTTTACAGATTATACTTCCTTAAGGTTACTACAAGATAATGGCTAGAATTCCCTGTGTTTGTGATGTATCCTTGTCACTTATCTATTTTATACCTAGTAGTTTGTATCTCATAATCCCATACCCTTCCTCCCCTTCCTCTCCCCACAGGTGTGTGAGTCTGTTTCTGTTTCGTTACAGACATTCATTGGTTTATTTTAGATAATGCACTCTCTCCTGAGATAAACATTACAGGCTTCATGCAGATAACATCCTCTATCTTCTGCTTAGCTTTATCTTTATAGGGACTTTCAGGAAGCATCTTAACCTTTGTAAGCGACAGAGCTAGGATTCCAACCAAGACCTCTCCGTGCCAGACACTGCATATTAGCTGCATATAATTAACTCATTACATTCTGAATAAAACAGAATAAGATGGCTATTTTTGGCCCTGCTTTGACGTGAGAGAATTGAGGCAGAGGGAAGTTAATTTGTTCAGCTGAAGGTCACAAATCTTATAAGCAGCAGGATTCATACTATAGTATGCAAGATTACAAATGCCTGCGTTTTTTCCTGGTGGCGGCGAGATATAAATAATGTAATCCTGAAAGATGATGCTGTGAAAGTGCTGCACTCAACCTGCCAGCAAATCTGGAAAACTCAGCAGTGGCCACAGGACTGGAAAAGGTCAGTTTTCATCCCAATTCCAAAGAAAGGCAATGCCAAAGAATGCTCAAACTACCACACAATTGCACTCATCTCACATGCTAGTAAAGTAATGCTCAAAATTCTCCAAGCCAGACTTCAGCAATACGTGAACCGTGAACTCCCTGATGTTCAAGCTGGTTTTAGAAAAGGCAGAGGAACCAGAGATCAAATTGCCAACATCCGCTGGATCATGGAGAAAGCAAGAGAGTTCCAGAAAAACATCTATTTCTGCTTTATTGACTATGCCAAAGCCTTTGACTGTGTGGATCACAATAAACTGTGGAAAATTCTGAAAGAGATGGGAATACCAGACCACCTGACCTGCCTCTTGAGAAATCTGTATGCAGGTCAGGAAGCAACAGTTAGAACTGGACATGGAACAACAGACTGGTTCCATAGGCAGAGGAACCAGAGATCAAATTGCCAACATCAGATGGATCATGGAAAAAGCAAGAGAGTTCCAGAAAAACATCTATTTCTGCTTTATTGACTATGCCAAAGCCTTTGACTGTGTGGATCACAATAAACTGTGGAAAATTCTGAAAGAGATGGGAATACCAGACCACCTGACCTGCCTCTTGAGAAACTTATATGCAGGTCAGGAAGCAACAGTTAGAACTGGACATGGAACAACAGACTGGTTCCAAATAGGAAAAGGAGTACGTCAAGGCTGTATATTGTCACCCTGCTTATTTAACTTATATGCAGAGTACATCATGAGAAATGCTGGACTGGAAGAAACACAAGCTGGAATCAAGATTTCTGGGAGAAATATCAACAACATCAGAAATGCAGATGACACCACCCTTATGGCAGAAAGTAACGAGGAACGAAAAAGCCTCTTGATGAAAAGGAAAGAGGAGAGTGAAAAAGTTGGCTTAAAGCTCAACATTCAGAAAATTAAGATCATGGCATCTGGTGCCATCATTATTTCATGGGAAATAGATGTGAAACAGTGGAAACAGTGTCAGACTTTGTTTTGGGGGCTTCAAAATCACTGCAGATGGTGACTACAGCCATGATATTAAAAGATGCTTACTCCTTGGAAGGAAAGTTATGACCAACCTAGATAGCATATTCAAAAGCAGAGACATTACTTTGCCAATAAAAGTCCATATAGTCAAGGTTATGGTTTTTCCAGTGTTCATGTATGGATGTGAGAGTTGGACTGTGAAGAAAGCTGAGCACTGAAGAATTGATGCTTTTGAAGTGTGGTGTTGGAGAAGACTCTTGAGAGTCCCTTGGACTGCAAGGAGATCCAACCAGTCCATTCTAAAGATCAGTCCTGGGTGTTCATTGGAAGGACTGATGCTAAAGCTGAAACACCAGTACTTTGGCCACATCATGAGAAGAGTTGACTCACCGGAAAAGACCTTGAGGTTGGGAGGGATTGGGGGCAGGAGGAGAAGGGGACAACAGAAGATGAGATTGCTGTATGGCATCACTAACTCGATAGACATGAGTTTGAGTAAACCCCGGGAGTTGGTGATGGACAGGGAGGCCTGGCACGCTGCAATTCAAGGGTCGCAAAGAGTCGGACACGACTGAGTGACTGAAGTGAACTGAACTGAACTGAATTAAGGTAAACCAGCCACCTGTTTCAAATAACTGCCATGCTCATTGTGTGACTCTGGGCAAGTTTTAACTTTTCTATCTCTTTTTATAAAATTAGGCTACTAATATATTAGTTTTGGGGGGGCTTCCCTGGTGGCTCAGACAGTAAAGTATCCGCCTACAATGCAGGAGACCTGGGTTTGATCCCTGCATTGGGAGGATTCCCTGGAGAAGGGAATGGGTACCACTCCAGTATTTTTTCTGAAGAATTCCATGGACAGAAAAGCCTAGGATGCTATAGTCCATGGAGTTGCAAACAATCGGACACCACTGAGCAACTAACATACAATAACATATTAGTTTTAGACTTATTGTGATCATTAAATATGTCCAGTGCATTTTGGTATATTATGTGGTATGTTATCTCATAAGTGTTCAGGAACTCTTATCTGTTATGATGAAAAAAAAACAGTTAGTGTTATTGTTGTTTAATGTTTTTAAGGGTTGAATTGTGTCTCACATAAATTTATATGGCAAGCTCCTTACACCCAGTAACAGGGAATGTGGCCTTATTGGGAGTCTAGTTTTTATCTTTACAGAGGGTAATCAAGTTAAAATGAAATTATTAGATTGGATCCAATTTCATTATGATTCCCTCTTATAAAAGAGGGAAATTTGAAGACATGCATGCATGTAGGTGAAATATTTTGTGATAATAAAAGCAGCTATTGGGGAAATGCTTCTACAAGCCAAAGAATATCAAAGACTGCCAGAAAACCACTAGTAGCCAGGTGAGAAGAATGCAAAAAATTCACAGCCCTCAAAAAGAAACAAACTTGTGGATATTTTGATTTTGGACTTCTCATCTCCAGAACTTTGTGACAATAAATTATCTTGTATAAGCCACCTAGTTTGTGGCATTTTGTTTATGGCAGCCCTAGCAAATAAATTCTGTAATTTTATTGTTGTTGTTATAACTATTATATCTCCATAATCCCCCTATATTCCATAGCACCTGTCTCCTGTGCAGATGTTAGTGGGGCATTAGAGGTCCTTTTTAATTGGTAGTAAAAGATAGTTCAGTTCAGTTCAGTTCAGTCACTCAGTTGTGTCCAACTCTTTGCAACCCCGTGAATCGCAGCACGCCAGGCCTCCCTGTCCATCACCAACTCCCGGAGTTCACCCAGACCAACGTCCCTGGAGTCAGTGACGCCATCCAGCCATCTCATCCTCGGTCATCCCCTTCTCCTCCTGCCCCCAATCCCTCCCAGCATCAGAGTCTTTTCCAATGAGTCAACTCTTCGCATGAGGTGGCCAAAGTACTGGAGTTTCAGCTTTAGCATCATTCCTTCCAAAGAAATCCCAGGGCTGATCTCCTTCAGAATGGACTGGTTGGATCTCCTTGCAGTCCAAGGGACTCTCAAGAGTCTTCTCCAACACCACACTTCAAAAGCATCAATTCTTTGGTGCTCAGTCTTCTTTACAGTCCCACTCTCACATCCATACGTGACTACTGGAAAAACCATAGCCTTGACTAGACGGACCTTATTTGGCAAAGTAATATCTCTGCTTTTGAATATGCTATCTAGGTTGGTCATAACTTTTCTTCCAAGGAGTAAGTGTCTTTTAATTTCATGGCTGCAGTCACCATCTGCAGTGATTTTGAGCCCAGAAAAATAAAGTCTGACACTGTTTCCACTGTTTCCCTGTCTATTTCCAATGAAGTGATGGGACTGGATGCCATGATCTTCGTTTTCAGAATGTTGAGGTTTAAGCCAACTTTTTCACTCTCCTCTTTCACTTTCATCAAAAGGTTCTTTAGTTGCTCTTCCCTTTCTGCCATAAGGGTGGTGTCATCTGCATATCTGAGGTTATTGATATTTCTCCCAGCAATCTTGATTCCAGCTTGTGTTTCCTCCAGCCCAGCGTTTCTCATGATGTACTCTGCATATAAGTTAAATAAGCAGGGTGACAATATACAGCCTTGACGTACTCCTTTTCCTATTTGGAACCGTCTGTTGTTCCATGTCCAGTTCTAACTGTTGCATCCTGACCTGCATACAGATTTCTCAAGAGGCAGATCAGGTGGTCTGGTATTCCCATCTCTCTCAGAATTTTCCAAAGATTATTGTGATCCACATAGTCAAAGGCTTTGGCATAGTCAATAAAGCAGAAATAGATGTTTTTCTGGAACTCTCTTGCTTTTTCCATGATCCAGCAGATGTTGGCAATTTGCTCTCTGGTTCCTCTGCCTTTTCTAAAACCAGCTTGAACATCTGGAAGTTCACGGTTCACGTATTGCTGAAGCCTGGCTTCGAGAATTTTGAGCATTACTTTACTAGCATGTGAGATGAGTAAAAGATAAGAGAGAAAACAAACAAAAAAAAAGCCTCTTGAATTTCATTACAGTTCTTCAACGGTCATCAGGATTTTTTTGGAAAACATAAAATGCTGCTGGATCCTGATTCAAGGTATAAATGACAAAAAGTTAAAAGTTTTGTTTTCATTTCCTTGGGGTTACTCAGTTTTGCAATATAAAGGGTCACAGAGACTCGAATAGTCACCCTGTAAAATTTTCCACTAGAATATAATTGTAGATCATGGAAAAAGTCTCTAAGGAAATCTACATTATGGGATGTTGGGCAAACTGCCTTCTGGTCTGGGTTCTTTTCTTTGCTGAAGGACTTACCACACATCAGTTTTATACTGATGTTGATATTTCCCAACTATATATATTGCAAAATAGTTGGACAAAATGATCTATAGATACCCTTGCAGTATTGATATTTTATATTTCAATATGAAGACACAGTGAGCAGAAAAGAGACAAAAGGTAACAATACCATTTTGGTCCTCTCTTCAACATGTAGAGAGATTATACATTATAATCATATAGATTATATATTAATAACATGTTCTTCATGTATAATACTTGACTCTTTTGATTATATTTCCTGAAATAAGTAAAACACATCTCTCTCTCTCTCTCTCATACACACACACACACTTACTAAGGAACTGTGTAATCATCCTTACTATTTATCCTACAGCAAATGAGTAAAGTCTTCTCAGGAGAAAAACATTAATATTGTTCTTTCACAGAAAATGTCTGTGGTCTTTCCAAGAGCTCTGGCAAAATGAAAGACTATCTTTATCAACTGAGAAGACTACACAATGAGTATCCTAAGGATTAACTTCATAAATATCATCTTAAACTCAGAGTAATAAATAAAAATAAATAATTTCCCTTCCTGTTTTTTTTGAGCCAAAATTATTTCATTGGTGATATGAAAGAAAGTATGTTGATAAGCCCTTAAAGCAGAAATCACTTTAAAAAATCTCTCAAAAAAAGACATATCTGCCAAAACTAATGGAATAAATGTTCTCTATGTACACACATACCTTCCAAATAACACTGGTAATACAGGAAATTAAGGTTCAAAGAATGAATCTTCCTAAATGTCATTGTCTATATTCTGAGTATCAAATATTTTGCTTTTTCTCCTTTAGTATAGTGTATGAGAGGACAGATAGACAACAGTGATGATGATACTAGATGACGTTAGATGAACAGATGGGTAAGTAGATGCATGGAGGGAAACAGGTGGATTTGCAGATAGATCAATAGATACATACAGCCACCAAATGCTGTACTTACATAAGGCCATTTAGAAATATTCAGAGGTGACATCTTTTTTGATTTAACTTTTCTTTTAGGATAAACATGCTTCAGATGAAATTTATGTATCTAACACTGAAATGTTGTATATTTATGTCCAAATATGATGTCTTCATTTTTTAACTTTTATTGAGGTATAGTTGACTTACAATGTTGTATGAGTTGATGTTTTTCTTTTCTGATTGAAATCTAATTTTTAAATGTTATATGTTTATTTTTCCATTTATCTGGTCTGGACTTATTGCTGATCTGGACATACTGAAGTGATCCTGGAGTGGGGAGGGCTGAAAAAAAAAAAACCTTAGAAAAAAGAGAAAAAGGTATAACTCAGCACTGACTTGAGAAACAGAGTTTTTGAGTCTCTTGCTACCTCTCCTCTCCCCTAAAGTATATATATTGACAAAGACACACAGAGGAAGGAAAGCAAGTAGCAAACACACCCATCAAATACTTACAGTCTTATCATAGTTGGTCATTTCTCACTTTGGAGTGCTACTGCCTGCCACATATTTCTGCCTCACCTGTCCCCTCTGCTTTTAGATATCCCACCCATTTGGTTTTTCTCTTCTTTAAGTGCCTTTCCTTAGATAGAACAGCCGGGTTTCCCAATGATAACTGAACCCTCACTCAGTGGACACTTGAAAGTGACATTAATTTTGAGACTGGGAGGGAGAATTATGAATATATCACTTAAAAGTATTTAAGTGAAAGCACATCCTATGTGTTTGTTTCAACAACTCTTAGGAGAGAAGGATTTTAAATAGGAGAACGTAAATCATAAACTAGAGAAAAAATACTACTTCAGATGTTGCTTATATTTCTAACTTAAATACATTTCAAAGCATCTTCAAATATTGATGACATGAAGCTTTGACATCAAATAACTCTTGTGAAACCTAGAAACCTGGGCTTGTTCATCTGTCTTGGGTACATCCTCCCAAGTCCTACTGAAACATCACCACTACATGGTTATCAGAGTAAACCTGGGTAACTGCGGTTGCTGACGGTATCTGTAGGGCGAAAAAACAAACAAACAAACGAACAAAAAAAACCAACCAGCATCTTTCTCCTCTTTCTTACATTAGACATGATGTCATTTACCTAAGTAGAGGTTGAAACATTGCTTAAAGGATGAAATTTACACCTTTGTCATAAGAGCAAATGGAAACAGCCCATATTTTTATTTAATATTAGTAACGTTCTGTCTTGTAGGAGTGTGTTATCTAGTTATAGAACAATCAGAGTATTCACTTCAGTGACAGTGAGCATCCAGATACATTATTATTCATTACAGCATTAATTGCCTTCTCTAGTAAAAGTCTAAAGGACAATACAATTGAAATCATATTCATTTTGTTCCCAATTGATTAGTTTTATCTCTCAAGAGGTGAATTACCTGGAAGATAAAATAAGTTTTTATTTGAATGTGTGAGTTTAACCATGTAACCCCAGCTCTGAGGAATATAACACAGACTTCTGTGTGTCTCTCATAGTCTTCATTACATTGCCCTATTTTCTTTTCCTAGTTATTAATTATAATGCTCATTGGTCCACAAGTGACATTTTGTGTAAATAGCATTGTGCTAGAGATTGCAATTTGGGGAAGTCATGTGATAGCACAACGAACAAGGGGAAGACACCAAAAGGCCCAGAAGCAAGTGTATATGGTTCCCTTTCACTACTGCATCCAAATTGTCTTGAATCATAAGAGGTGCTCTCTAAATATTTTTGTAAAATTAAATGATGAATGAACAAGTGAACTGGATTGTTGGCATTTTGTACTTTGTTTCTACTTTTTAAATATTTTATTTTATTATTTTTTATAGACATTTTTCTGGAACTCTCTTGCTTTTTCCATGATCCAGTGGATGCTGGCAATTTGATCTCTGGTTCCTCTGCCTTTTCTAAAACCAGCTTGAACATCAGGGAGCTCACAGTTCACATATCGCTGAAGTCTGGCTTGGAGAATTCTGAGCATTACTTTACTAGCATGTGAGATGAGTGCAATTGTGTGGTAGTTTGAGCATTCTTTGGCATTGCCTTTCTTTGGAACTGGAATGAAAGCTGACCTTTTCCAGTCCTGTGGCCACTGCTGAGTTTGCCAAATTTGCTGGCATATTGAGTGCAGCACTTTCACAGCATCATCTTTCAGGATTTGAAATAGCTCCACTGGAATTCCATCACCTCCACTAGCTTTGTTTGTAGTGATGCTTTCTTTCTTTTTTTTAATTAATTTTTATTTTTTAGTTTGTTTTGCTTTACAATACTGTATTCGTTTTGCTATACATTGACATGAATCAGCCACGAGTATTAGATTCTTTCTCACAACCTCTCTTTCTCTTCTTCTTGGGTCTCTCTCTCTTGATCTGTCTGTCTGTCTCTCTTGCAGGGCTTAAAGTTAACCAGTCTTAGGCCTAAAATAGTCCATCAATATACACTCAATGACTGGTCTTTCATGATCTCTACACTATATCCCTGACATTCTGTTCTCATCCTGCACATTCTCCCTAGTCAATCTGATTCATGCCAGTGGTTTCAGCTATTATGTCTATGCACATATCTTTCAAATAAAAATCTTCAAATCATATTCTGTCTGACTTCCAAATCTGCATATAACTCTGCCAACTTCCTGACACTGGCTCTACAGAATGAATATTTTCAAAATCCACTGTTTTTTTTTTCATGCTCTCCATCCCTAATACATTGTTGTATTTCAGATTGTTGTCATTTGGCATCTTGATTCTAGTCATTGTCTCTTGCTTCTAGTCTTTGCTTTATTCAATCCAGTTGCTTTGAACCATTGGTTATAATGCAATTTATTAATTCCTTGTTTTGTTAGAATTCTTCTGTAGCTCATGATGATATGTATTACAATTTGAATCTTTTCTTATGCCTTTACATATCTCGTTATAACCATGCCTCCCAAACTATTCCATCTTTGATCTGATCATTTGGAAATTTCCAATGATTTTATGGGGCTTCCCTGGTGGGTTAGCTGTGAAGAATCTGCCTGCTAGTGCAGGAGATGCAGGTTCTATCCCTGAGATAGGAGGATCCCCTGGAGAAGGAAATGGCAAGCCACTCTAGTGTTTTCGCCTGGAGAATCCCACGCACAGAAGAGTTTGGTGGGCTGCAGTCCATGGGGTCACAAAAAGTGGGCATGACTCAGTGACTAAACAACAAGAGTGACAATGAGTTTATGGCTATTTGAAGCATATTTGTACTTTTCTGAACAATTGAAAATCTATGCGTCTGGCATGCTCTTTTAAGCTTATCTACGTAACAAACTTTTTCATCTACTGTTTCATCTCAAATATTGCCTCCTCTGGGAAGTCTTGACTGAGTCTCCAGGGAAGTATGTGAGATGCTATTCTCTTCATACCATGGGCACTGTGCACAGCCCTCTGACATTCTGGTGGGTTTGAGTGCAAGTGGATGAATTTAGGAGTTCTCAGAATGAATGCACTGGGGAAGAAGCATGGAGGTTCTGCATTTTCCCCAGAGAATTTGTCATTAAGGCCACATATTCATATTTTTAAATTTGATGAAACAGTGACAAGGTTAAAATAAGAAAACATTAGTTCAAACTCAAATTCTATACAATGGAGTTGAAAGGATCACAGTTGAGTTATGGTGCTGAAAGAACTGGCCAGGAGAAAATCCAGGAGAGTCAAATGAATACATTAGAACAAGTAGGCAATCAGCAGGTGGCAAAGTTCTTAACTTTCATTATCAAACTCTATTGTAATAAATACTGTCACCTTCCTTATCTGTGTCTATTTGTTGAGAAATAGCCACAGAGAGAGTGAGGTACACAGTAAGGAAATACCTCCAGTACATAACCACTTCATGGTGCATTTTATAATCTTTAATTCATGTATTTCTCCTGACTAGCATATAAGTTAATTGCAAATAGAGATGGTATTTTATTTACCACATTAATTCTAGCACTTAGACCAAGATCTGAGTTAGAAAAAGTGGCAGTAATTGCTATTTAAATTAGTGGATGACAAATTATCAGGCAGCAACAACAAAAACATCACCTAATTATAAGAAAACTTCCCAGAAGTTTCCACTGAAATATTTTACTGACCTAGATAAATTAAGATGATACCACCTCCTCCCTTCTTCCCATCCGCATCTCTGCATCTCTATGCCACATCTCACATAAGCAACATCCTAAGAGGCACTTGAGTAAACCTTTAATGACTTTGGAGATGCATTCCCAGAGAAGCAATGGTGTGAGATGGCTGATTGCATGCTGCATTTCACTCAATTCTGACAGAGGGATTCCCCCATTCCTTGAAACAGTGGGCACTCCGAAACAGCAGCCAAGAAAGACAGCAGCTGCAGGGAGAGGAATCTCCCTGCTGACGATGGGAGAGTTTTTAGAATAAAGCTTATTGATCCTTGGTGAGTGAATGTTGCAATTGTGAGTTCTCACTCCATGATACAGAAGTTTAAAGTCATTCTGAAAGAAGTTGTGCTTAACCCACTAAGCTGACTATTGAAAAAATTGATGAGGCTTCCCCATCCTCTAGTGATACATTCCTGGAAAGGCTTTCTTCCAAGATGTGAGTTCATTTCGAGTGACTCACATACTTACCTACCTCTTAGGAAAGCACATCCATCAGACAATAACCTTTTAGGAGGGGAGATGGCATACTCTTACTTGCCAAAATGAACTGCATGCTAAGATTTCTGCTTTGAAATACCTTATGATAATTTTCCTTCACCAACTCGGCTATTATTAAGTTAGAAAATTTGTTAACTGCATTTTCTAAAAGCAACCAGTGATATGTTTCAGGATCATAGAATTTCCAGTTTCAGAGAAGACTCAGAAATGACCTGGTGGCATCTGGGTACTTGAATTCCTGCCCAGTCATTTCTCTGAGAGGCCTCTGTTCTGGTTCTACCACAGACAGGAGGCACCGTTGCTGATTCTCAAACAGTTGATTTTAGGCGAAATGTTCACACAGATTGAGTGAGCACTGCAAGTGGCTTCAGTGACTGGGATGATCACACCTCCTGGCAAGCTATCTGGTTGCGTTTAACCAGTTATTTACTGAATACCTATTATACGCCAAGGTTGCATTTAACTTTCACAATTTGAAAGTTCTAACACTGGTCCCATTTTAAAATGATGAAATTTAATCACAGATGATTTAAGTATTTTTGCCAAAAATCACTAAGATGAAGTAACAGAGAAAAGATTAAAAACAGAGTTTCCTGCTTTCAGTCCTCATGTTATTTCCTATGCTCTCTGCATGTGATCTCTCATCTCATTCGGTGTTTACCTGACAGGATTTAGCACTCCATGATCTGACAGTGCCTAGTAATTTCTGTTTACCAGCTCTATTTTCTAAGCTTCTTATTATCTAATTTTATAAATACCTCAAATATATGTACATTTTTTCTAATCTCATATTACAAAAATTACTTTCCCATAATTAAAACAATGAGTCAGCAAGTTACTTCCTGCTTTTCTGTAAATAAAACTTTATTGGAACACAGCCACATCCCTCTGTTTTTTTTTTCTTTTCTTTTTTTAATTTGCACTGGCTGTTTTTGTCCTGCAATGGCAGGGCGAGTAGTTGCAACAGTCCTCATAGCCTGCAAAGCCTAAAATACTTACAATTCACCCTCTTCCAGTGTTCTGCCATGGAACTGAGAATTCTAACCCTAAACACAACCCTTCAGGTGGTGTTCTTCTCCCTGTGTAGCTTCTTTATTTGATTGTACTAAGATGTCCTTGGATCATGCTGATGTGCCCTCAGTTCAGTTCAGTCACTCAGCTGTCTCCAACTCTTTGCGACCCCATGAATCGCAGCACGCCAGGCCTCCCTGTCCATCACCAACTCCCAGAGTTCATCCAGACCCACGTCGATGGAGTCAGTGATGCCATCCAGCCATCTCATCCTCGGTCGTCCCCTTCTCCTCCTGCCCCCAATCCCTCCCAGCATCAGAGTCTTTTCCAATGAGTCAACTCTTCGCATCAGGTGGCCAAAGTACTGGAGCTTCAGCTTTAGCATCATTCCTTTCCAAAGAAATCCCAGGGCCGATCTCCTTCAGAATGGACTGGTTGTATCTCCTTGCAGTCCAAGGGACTCTCAAGAGTCTTCTCCAACACCACAGTTCAAAAGCATCAGTTCTTCGGCACTCAGCCTTCTTCACAGTACAACTCTCACATCCATATATGACTACTGGAAAAACCACAGCCTTGACTAGACAGACCTTAGTCGGCAGAGTAATGTCTCTGCTTTTGAATATGCTATCTAGGTTGGTCATAACTTTTCTTCCAAGGAGTAAGCGTCTTTTACTTTCATGGCTGCAGTCACCATTTGCAGTGATTCTGAGCACAGAAAAATAAAGTCTGACACTGTTTCCACTGTTTCCCCGTCTATTTCCCATGAAGTGATGGGACTGGATGCCATGATCTTCGTTTTCTGAATGTTGAGCTTTAAGCCAACTTTTTCACTCTCCACTTTCACTTTCATCAAGAGGCTCTTTAGTTGCTCTTCACTTTCTGCCATAAGGCTGGTGTCATCTGTATATCTGAGGTTATTGATATTTCTCCCAGCAATCTTGTATTTCTTCCAGTCCAGCATTTTTCATGATGTATTCTGCATATAAGTTAAGTAAGCAGGGTGACAATATACAGCCTTGACGTACTCCTTTTCCTATTTGGAACCAGTCTGTTGTTCCATGTCCAGTTCTAACTGTTGCTTCCTGACCTGCATACAGATTTCTCAAGAGGCAGGTCAGGTGGTCTGGTATTCCCATCTCTTTCAGAATTTTCCACATTTTATTGTGATCCACACAGTCAANTGACGTACTCCTTTTCCTATTTGGAACCAGTCTGTTGTTCCATGTCCAGTTCTAACTGTTGCTTCCTGACCTGCATACAGATTTCTCAAGAGGCAGGTCAGGTGGTCTGGTATTCCCATCTCTTTCAGAATTTTCCACATTTTATTGTGATCCACACAGTCAAAGGCTTTGGCATAGTCAAGAAAGTAGAAATAGATGTTTTTTCTGGAACTCTCTTGCTTTTTCCATGATCCAACGGATGTTGGCAATTTGCTCTCTGGTTCCTCTGCTTTTTCTAAAACCAGCTTGAACATCTGGAAGTTCACGGTTCACGTATTGCTGAAGCCTGGCTTGGAGAATTTTGAGCATTACTTTACCAGCATGTGAGATGAGTGCAATTGTGCACCCTGCACATTTAAAATAAATGCATGTCTAAAAGGTTTACTCACCTCTGGCTTAATCATGGGAAATCATTCACAGAATTTATTTGCACTTTTGTGCATGCACATGAAGGGATGAACACACATTTAAAACGTTGATGGATTCTTTTGTAGAAAGACTGGGTGGAAAATAAATGTTTGCATATGAAAGTTTTGTCTCCTGTCTATCTATCTACCTAACCTACCTACTATTTATCAATGTATATGTTTCAACTATCTCATGCCCCACTTTTCATTCCAGTCATTGCTGTAAAAAACAAGCTTCTGAAAATATATGTTTAAAGGGATTGGTCAGCTAGCTTACATTGCTTTCTATTGCTGTCCAGTGATCTCTCTGATGTTATAGTTTGGGATGTCTGAAGGAACCTAATCCCATAAATGCACAAATTTGGAAAAGCAAGGGCAAGAGAAACCCAGAGTCAATCCTTGATAAATGTGGTAGAAGAACTAGGTGGACAAATGTTCCCTTTTCTGTCCCCTGGATGGACAACTCTGAGGCATTCTACATGGCTCCTTGCTTTTATTTATTTATTTGGCTGCACCAGGTCTTAGTGGCAGCACTCACAATGGTCTCTCTAGGTGTGGCTTGTGGCCTCAGGAGTTGCAGGGTGTGGGTTCTAGAGCATGTGGGCTCAGTAGTTGTGATACATGGGCTTAGTTGACTGTGGCATGTGGGATCTTAGTTCCCCAACAAGGGATCAAACCCTCTTCCTCTTCACTGCAAGCTGGATTCTTAACTGCTAGACCACTATGGAGGTCCAGAGATGGCTCCTCAGATGTTTGCAGAGATGGAGAGGCCCAGGTGCCTATCATGATGACCAATTTGATTATGTGCTCCTAGATTGGGGTTTTTTTCTTCCTCATTTTCTGCTCCTAATTCCTCACTCCTAGTCTGTAGGATCACTTTCTGAAATAAACCAGCTGCATTTACACACCCACTCAGACACACAGGAAATAGTGTATGAATATATGTTGCATATACTTAGTTTAGAGTTGGCAAAGGAGAATTAAACATGCAGCAATGTCCCCTTACTGTGACCATGTAACTTTCATTATGCTTGTATGTCCCATGGCTGTCAGGTGAACCATCTGAAGCCTTTCCAAAAGAGCATTTTAGAAAATGACTACTCAATATCCAGAGTTGCCATTAGAAATAAAAACTGTGTTTAACACTCAGTATACACCATATTACATAGACTAAGAGTAATGTGTGTGATGATGGAAGTGAGTGAAGGTAAGTACTCAAAATTGTGCACATATACTACAGCATCCCACAATATATATTTTAAATAATATATGTATTCTTACATACATTAAAGCATTAATATTGCATTACATAATAATATAATATATGGAATAAATTTATTTGAAACCTTGCTATTTATAAAAATGGTGATGTGGCAGACAATATGTATAAAACACTAAACAGGGAAATTTAATATAGAACAACATACTAATACAAAAAAGTGATATACTTTTTTGATATATACTTTTCCAAGCATATATGATTAGATTTACTATCAGAATTTGTTTAACCTTTGTTGCTAAACTCTGTTTCAGAAATTGTGAATGCTATTCTTTATTTTTTGTACAAACAAGGGTAATATAAAACACACTGCAATTTAAAGTTACTGTTGTATAGTAATATTAAAATTCATTCCACTAGCACAATATCTCCTATTAGTAGACAGTATGATTGTGTTTATCAGTCTTTTTGAATTTAACTGGCATAGCTAAACATAACAAATTCTACTGTAAGTTTAGAGAAGACACAGACATGCTCTTTAAAATGATGTTTCTTATACTCACCTTTCATAAAATCTGTTGTCATAATATTAAATCTTTACTCTGTGAAAATATTTTCATGTCAGCCCTAGAAATTATGTCTCCTCCTGCTATAAAATCTGTCCTTGATCCACAAGAGAGAGGCTTCTAGAGAAAATATATCCCTCCAACACAGGTTAGTGTGATAGAGAGATTACGGGACCTCGAGTCAAACTGTAAGACTGGGGTGTGTGAATGTATTGTGTGTCCTTCTCTGACCCTCTTCTCACTCACAGCTTCATTGTTGTGCAACAAATTACTAAAAACTTAGTAGTTCAAAACAACACATTTTTTTAAAAAATCTCAGAGGTCTTTAGGTCAACAGTCAGACATGGGGCTAAAACGGGTTGCATTCCTTTCTGGAGGTTCTGGAAGTGAATCAGTTCCCTTGCCTATTTCATTTTCTAGGCTTCTTGGATGGCCCAGCGGGTAAAGAATCTGCCTCCAATGCATGAGATGTGGGTTTGATCCCTGAGTTGGGAAAATAACCTGGATAAGGAAACGGCAACCCACTCCAATATTCTTGCTTAGGAAATCCCATGGACAGAGGAGCTTGTTGAGCTATAGTCTATGGGGTTGCCAAAGAATCAGACATGGCTTACTGGCTGAACAACTGACTCATGAGTTAGACTGACTGGACCCAAATTCTGTGTCTGTTATCTAGTGACTGGTGACTCTGACACTGTCTATTGTGTCTCTTGACCTCTATTTTTTAAATCTTAATGTGCCAAATTTTTTATCGATCATTTAGCATATATCATTATTACAAGGATTTAAACTTTGATGCACATAAAGCAGTTAGAATAGTACCAGGCAGGTAGTAGACTGGTAACAAACATATTCAGTATTTTCAGACTCAAAATTAATGCTTCTTTGAGAACTTCTCAGAATCCTCGAGCCAGCTTCATTTTTCCATATCTTTACAGTATCTTTACATTTTGATATACATGTCATAGTAGATATTACTGCTATAAAATTATTTTCTCTCAAGTCTGTTTCTCAACTAGAGAATGTATCCTTGGAGTGGAAACTAAGTTACTGCCACATTCTTAGTGGTTTTCAAAATGTGGGACACAGATTAGGTAATCACAAAACAGAATCCAAATAAATAAATGAATTAATCAATGTATCTGTCAAAATATTTGAGGCTGTTTAAGGTTAAGCAGAGATATACACTATATCTTATTATATATTATACAAATATGTTATATGATTTGTTGTTGTTCAGTTGCTCAGCTGTGTCTGACTCCTTGTGACCTAATGACTGCAGCATTCCAGGCTTCCCTGTTCTTCACCATCTCCTGGAGCTAACTCAATTCATGTCCATTGAGTTGGTGATGTCATCCAGCTATCTCATCCTCTCTTGGACCCTTCTCCTCCTGCCCTCAATCTTTACCAGTATCAGGGTTTCTTCTACTGAGTCAACTCTTCACATCAGGTGGCCAAATTATTGGAGCTTCAGCTTCAGCATCAGTCCTTCCAATGAATATTCAGGACTGATTTCCTTTAAGGCATCTTGTCCTATCACTTCATGGCAAATAGATGGGGAAACAGTGGAAACAGTGTCACACTTTATTTTGGGGGGCTCCAAAATCACTACAGATGGTGATTGCAGTCATGAAATTAAAAGACGCTTACTCCTTGGAAGGAAAGTTATGACCAACTTAGATAGCATATTCAAAACCAGAGACATTACTTTGCCAACAAAGGTCCATCTGCTCGAGGCTATGGTTTTTCCAGTGGTCATGTATGGATGTGAGAGTTGGACTATGAGGAAAGCTGAGCGCCAAAGAATTGATGCTTTTGAACTGTGGTGTTGGAGAAGACTCTTAAGAGTTCCTTGGACTGCAAGGAGATCCAACCAGTCCATCCTAAAGGATATCAGTCCTGGGTGTTCATTGGAAGGACTGATGCTGAAGCTGAAACTCCAATACTTTGGCCACCTCATGCGAAGAGTTGACTCATTGGAAAAGACCCTGATCCTGGGAAGGACTGAGGGCAGGAGGAGAAGGGGATGACAGAGGATGAGATGGCTGGATGGCATCACCTACTCGATGGACATGAGTTTGGGTAAACTTCTGGAATAGGTGATGGACAGGGAGGCCTGGTGTGTTGTGATTCATGAGGTTGCAAAGAGTCAGACATGACTGACTGGACTGAAATGAACTGAACTGACTGGTTTTATCTCCTTGCAGTCCAAGGGACTCTCAAAATTCTTCTCCAACACCACAGTTCAAAAGCATCAATTCTTCAGTGCTCAGCCTTCCTTATGGTCCAACTCTCAATACATACATGACTACTGGAAAAACCATAGCCTTGACTAGATGGACCTCTGTCAGCAAAGTAATGCCTCTGCTTTTTAATATGCTTTCTAGGTTTGTCATAGCTTTCCTTCCAGGGACCAAGCATCACATGTGTTTAAAATTTTCCAACATAATGTATATTTATACATATATGAAGGTTAATATAAAGCAATAAATATTATTTGGAAAAAATGTAGAAGCTGAAATCATACTAAGCAGGATGTAAACAAACTCTGGCATCAAGCACTTGCTTTGACCTTCAAAGGTAACTTAACCAAATGGAGTCTCTTTCCACCTACATTGCATCACTGTAAAAATTCATTAAAAAAATCTATAAATGATCTGACTCTTTGAGGAATCCTAATAGCTTATAGCTATTGCGTTGGCATTGCCAAAGGTTAGATGGCTTGACTATTTATAGCAGCACATTATGGATTGTTAGGGATAAACAATCTTCCCTGAAATGAACCACATTATTATTCTGTTTTTTTTTCCTAACAAAATAAGTGAAATAATTTAGTACTTTCCAGATGATAAGCTCAACTTTCATATATTGTTACCTAGGGCCAGGGAGAATATTGGTAATAAAGCAACTGGTAGAAAGAGATATGGCTCTTTGCTCTCTAAGTGTCTTTGGGCCTGTAAAATGATGGTTCTACAGGCAGATTTCCCAAAGCCTGTGAGAGGATTACTGCTTTGCTAGAACTTTTACCTGTGCACTAAAATAGCCAGTGTAGCTTCTTTCATATAAGGAATCTTAAGTTTGTCCATTTAATCCAAGAGATAAAAAAAAATCCCAGTTTCTGATTTTATTCCAAGTATTAATCTGCTGCTGATATGAAGTCAAATGAAAAAGTTTTACTCTCAAGGAAGAAATCACCATTATATCAGAAAGTGCCAGATATATGTAGGGTCAGCAAAGCTATGTTAAGTGTTTTATGTATTCTTTTATTTAGTCCATACAAAGACCCTATGATTTAGATTCCATTATGCACATCATTTTTAGAAGAGGCTCCTGAAACTTACAATAGTACATTAATATTCACATACATAGGAGGTAGAAAAGAGATTTGAAAACAAGCCTTTCTTATTCCAAAGACCTTCCCTTTCCATTAAGTTAGACTGTCTTTCAAAAATTATTATTTAACTGGCATGTTAGTGAGAAATAACTCACTGAAACTCAAGAGACATAGGGTAAATTCCCTTATTTTAATTGTAAAGAGCCATTTGCTAACAGGATGGCTTAAGAGGAATATTCATAGGAAGACCTTTATCTCAGTGCAGTTCTTGAGGTTAAAAATTACAGTGTATTTGGGTTTGGGATATATGTAGCCTTGTATTACCTCTTGAACTTCCCAGGTGTCTCA
The DNA here is from genome assembly GCA_006408695.1 of Aepyceros melampus. Classification (NCBI taxonomy): domain Eukaryota; kingdom Metazoa; phylum Chordata; class Mammalia; order Artiodactyla; family Bovidae; genus Aepyceros; species Aepyceros melampus. Next base: position 455,169 of record SJXQ01004548.1, read on the forward strand.
GTGGTAAAGAATCTGCCTGCCAATTCAGGAGCCACAGGAGACCTAGATTTGATCCCTGAGTCGGAAGATCCTCTGAAGAAGGGAATGGCAACTCCCTCCAGTATTCTTGCCTGGAGAATTCCATGGACAGAGGAACCCTGTGGGCTATAATCCATGGGGTCACAAAGAATCAGATATGATCAAGGGGCTAATGTTTTTATTACCTTTATCACCTTTATCAGTTTTTAGCTGTATGAATTTAAAATAGTCAGTGATCTTCATAAAGTTGTTTGCCCAGAAGCTGACCTTGTGATAATGATTTGTGTGCAAGTATTTAACATAAGAAGCCAAACCTAGAGGGCATAGTAGAGAAGGTATGTATATGGGACAGAGAAGGAAGTCCTTATAAAGAACGTTGATGAACTCTGTGGGTTCTCTGTGTATAAAGGTTCAGTCCCACTTGAAATCTCTGAGACAGTGCAAAGAATATATATCAGAGTGTCAAGTGTCTCTGAAGAAGAGTGAGGAAGGTGGCACATTTATCCACCAACTCCTGTCATCACTGAGCAAAGACTGCACCAGGGACATTAATCTCTATCATTTCTGGTCCACCCTGAGGAGGCAAGCCCGCTCCAATTGCCAGAGAACAACATCAGTCAAAGTATCTCAAGTTCTGAAATGGAAAAGCAGCAATGCATAGAGAAGGCAAGAGTGCTGAGAACATAAGGGTGGGGCACTGACAGTATCCACTATACTCAGAGGCTCAGCTTCCTTATGGAGTAAATAGGACAGTAATCCCTACTGCGTCCAACTAGATGTCATTAAAGTATAAATAACACAGGTTCAATACTTATGGCACATGAGCTTAGTCGCTCCACAGCAAGTGGGATCTTGCTGGATCAGGGATCAAATCCATGTCTCCTGCACTGACAGGCAAATTCTTTACCACTGAGCCATCAGGGAAGTTTTAAAGAAAATATAAAAGAAATAATCTTTTTTCATACCTGATTTATTGCTTCAAAAGAATAGTAATGCTCCTCCTTTTCAGCAAAGGGGACCTTGGCATTGCTTATCTGACAGATACTTCTGACATTTGGTCATTTATGACTGAAAAAATTTGAAAGATTATTTTCTCCCCTTTGAAGGGATTCACAGAACTCTTGTTTATTTAGTTGAATATATCCCCAGTAGCCTATTGTCAATATATGGGGTAAATACATCTAAATGGCAGTTTAAGCATTTGAGGGACCCCAGCTCTTTTTACATATGTAAAGTTTGGTATCAAACAACAAAGCATGTATGGAGACATGTGTGGGGGTTAAAAGCAGCATGGTGTTTGTAAGAAATCTAGAATTTCAGAAATGAGAAGGTTAGGAGAGACTAAAGAGCAAACTCAAGTAGCCAGGCAGGAAGGACCTTGAAAAACATGCTGATCTGATTGTGATATATACATTTTAAAGGATTTTCAGCAAGTGTAAAGGTAGCTAAAATTATATTGGAAAATATATGTTCCAGGTAGTACCAGATCCCAGGCTAGCACTCCCACCAATAAGAACTATAAAAGTGGACAAGATATACAAGGTGACACTTTTCAGACTCAGAGAATAGGCAGTAATAACTGTGACATTTCTGATGGGAGAAGGGCTCAGAAGGTGAGTCCCATTGCCCAGATATCTGTCTAGGAAAAATTTCTTACCCCATACGTTAAAGCCCAGGCAGGGTTCAGCTGTCCACTGAGCTAAGGAAGTGGAAATCAGAGATAAAGTCTGCTGAGTTTGAAAAGTGGAACTTCAAAGAAGAGTTCCAGAATTCATGTGGGATCTCCCTTAAATTTGTGGCTGAAGGTTGGGTTGCACTATGCATGTTGGGGCCACCTGAGCTTATCAGAGAGTATCTGCTATGTCGTTGAGAACAGAAAAAGATGGTAGAGATCAGACTGTGAAAGGAAAGGGTACTGTCTGAGGACTTAAGAGTTCCAGGCCCATCAGAGTGAAAAAATTTCCTTATGACCTTTTTCTCAACCCTACACCACTTAGGATCTAAAAAGGCAGCAAAGACGACACACGAAAGTAAGATGTATTCTCCTCATGAAGAAAGACTAAAATGAAGGATAAAATTTATAAGGGAAAAAGAGTGGAGTTCACTCCTTCATAAGTTAGCCACATATACGAAATACCTTTAATTGTTTTCTATCAAAATATAAACAGAAACCTATACAAGTTCAATGTGATTAGATCATAATTGAACATATAATTCTACACATAGGTATTTACCTCAAAGAAATGAAAACATGCATTCACTCAAATATTTGTACATAAAAGTTCATAGCAACTGTACTTACAATTGTTCCAAACTGGAAACAACCCACTGATCAACAGGTGAATGGATAAACAAGTTGTGGTATATTTATACAATGAAATATTACTTATTTATCAATAAAACAGAACACAAGTAGGGAACACAGACAAAATGGACACATCTCAGAAATTTTATACAGAGCAAAAGAAGCAAAACACTATAAGATCCACTTAAAAGGAACTCTAGAGAAGACAGTAATTTACAGGGACAGAAAGAAGATCAGCAGCTTACTAGGTTTGTTTTATGTTTTTTTTTTTGTTGTTGTTGTTGTTCATGTGTTTTTGAGTGTATAGGTGTGTTGGATGTAATGAGTCATAAAATTATTTTCTTCTTGGTTAAGGAAATGTTTTATATCTGGATGGAAATGTGAAAACACAGGTGCTGTGGAATGAATTAAGTCTACCCCAAATTCATGTGTTGAAACTCTAACCCCCAATGTGGCTGTATTTGGTGACAGGACCTTGAAGAAGTAAGGTTACATAAGGTCATAAGGGTGGTACCTTGATTCAGTAGGAGTAGTGTCCTTATAAGAAAACATATCAGAGGTCACTTTATATTTTTCTTTTGGATTCATCTGCAAGCCAGGAAGAGAGCTCCTATAGGAAACCAAAAAGACTAGAATTTCAACCTTGAACGTCTAGCCTCCAGAAGTGTTAGAAAATAAATTTCTATTTTTTAAACTACCCAATATCTTACAGGAGTTCAAACTCACTAGTAAAATGGGTATTTATATACCCATTATATTTAGCAAACTCTGTATTTAAACATGGCAACCCACTCCAGCACTCTTGCCTGGAAAGTCCCATGGATGGAGGAGCCTGGTGGGCTGCTGTCTATGGGGTTGCACAGAGTTGGACACGACTGAAGCGACTTAGCAGCAGTAGCAGCAAAGTTTATCATATGTAACATATTTTAGCAGAATAAATTAGGAATATGTTATTGAGATAGTATACTGAGAAAAATGTGGTTTATTGGGGAAGAAGGATGAAAATAGAAAGGAGAATGCCCACTTATTCTTTATACACAGGTTTAAAGGAGGACTAAGCAAAAAATTAAAAGGAAAAAAAGAAAATAAAACAACTAATCTAAGATTTGGGCAGAAGGTGGAAAATGTGCTCAAAAATAACCATATTACCTAGAAATTATAATGAACATAGTTTAGAGTTTGACAGGTGGCATTGTGGTGACAAAGATGGAAGAGTTTGGGGTGATGTCCAAGTTTCTGAATTTAGAGACTAGATGAATGATGACATTTATTTGTAATACAGGGAACCATGTAACAGGAACATTAGGAAGAAAGATTCATTTATTTTGGATGTGATAGGTTGAGCTGTCTTGGGAATACTCAAAAGGAGATACATCTAGGGCACTAGCCACAGAGCTCTGATTTCAGAATGAGTTTACACTTGCCTATAAATGGAGTCATTAGCATAAAAATGAGAATTACAACCATGAGAGTGGATGAGATCACCCAGTTGGAGATGTGAAAGAAAGGAATGAAATTAGCAGAGAACACATAAAAATATGAATATTTAAGAAACACACAGAGGAAGTGAAGTCCATGAAGGAAGCAAAGACAGATAAAAGAGTGAATAAAGAAAAGTGGTGTCACAGGAGTCAAAGGAAGAGAGAGTTTTTAGGACGGTAATATCAATAACATCAAATGCAGTGGGCAAAGTCTACCAAAAGAGTCCATTTAGGGCTGAAGCACATTAATCGGATTTGGCACTAAGAACTAGGACTGGCCACAGATAAGAGAAAGAAATCTTGTTCTAAAAGCTAGAGTATCTGCATTCACATCCAGAGTCTACATAATTTCTGTATGACACAAAACAAATATCTTTACTTCCATGAACCTGAACACCTTCTTTTTCAAAATAGGATGATAAAAAATATAGGTTGTAGGAGAATGAAATGCAATAATGAGTGTGGAAGCAACTTTTTACTCCTGATGTTATATTCCTGTATAAGCTATTTTACATGTTACTCTGCTTTGCAAGGAGAGGACAATACATCAGAAATATTATTCTACTACATCTCCCTCAGTCAGGAGAGGCTAAACTATGTTGCAGTAACGAAATATCAAAAATCTTCATGGCTTAGCAAAACTAATTGTATTTTTCATATTCATGCTATATGCCCAACACATGTTAAAGGTGAGTTTGGGTCCACACACTCACTATATGCAGTTTTATAATATTATGCCATCTTTTCATATGCTATTGCACACAAATGGCTTCAGATTCTTTGTGGCATGGAAGGAGACAGCTGAACAATCAAGTACTGACAAATGTCTTGTCCTGGAAGCAGCAGGCCTCTCCTTTTCATATATCCTATTGGCATAATTAGATACTTAACTATTCATAGCTTCAAAGGGTCAGGCAAGTTCAATTTTCTGATGTGATCTTAGGGAAAAAGAATGAGAAATATTAGAAATATGCAGATTTCATATTATGACACGTCAAGATGATATTAGTACACAAGTCCTACAGAGTGACACTAAACGAGATATCCACACTTCTGTTCTCATTCAAAGCAGGGCTTTCTTGTCCCACAGCTCCATCACTGATAGCATCTAACAGTGTTCATAGACTTGTTAGAAAAACATAGTTCTTCCACTTATGTAATCATTTAAGTTATCATATACAGTATAAAGACAAAATTTTTCAGTGGAAACAGCATGGGTATTGCGTAAAGTGACATGGGTTTGAAATCTGGATATGCATTGTTTTTTTGTTTGTTTAGTTGCTAAGGTGTGTCTGATTCTTTGCGAACCTATAGACTGTAGCCCGCGAGGCTCATCTGTCCATGGGATTTCCCAGACAAGAATACTGGAGTGGGTTGCCATTTCCATCTCCAGGAAATCTTACTAACCCAGGGATCAAACTTGAGTCTCCTGCATTGCATCACCAGTCCACCTGGAAAGTCTGGATATGCATTATAACTGCAGGCAAAATTCCTCAGCTCTCCAAGATCTACCATTTTTATATTTATAATAAAGACAATATATAACCTCTGTATTTTTTTCTGAAAATAAAATGAGATAAATAAAATCACCAAGCACAATCTCTTGGAACTGGTAAAGCATTTTCTTCATTGTTTTTTTTTTTTTTTAATTTCTATATCTAATCTAGTCAGATACATTTTGGTTTAGAGATAATTTTGCATCCTTCACCTTCACTTATATAATAGGTTCATTTCAGCTTCCTTGAACAGTTGATTGAAAACATCATTAAATGGGACTTCCCTGGTAGTCTAGTAAATAAAACTCTGTGCTCCCAATGCAGGGGGCCCAGGTTTGATCCCTGGTCAGGGAACTAGATCCTGTATGCTGCAACTAAGACCTGAACAAGCCAAATAAATAAATTAAATATTTAAAAAAGAAAATACAATTAAAACAATCCTACTATTTATCCACATTCCACCTTTCTTAGCTCCCACGAATATAGTTCATGGAAAAGGAGAACAGATTTTGTCTCTGTGATATCAAGTTTCTGATTCAAAAGTACTTACACATGCTTTACCTGAGTTATTGCTCTGTGTTCTCTACGGAACTGGGGAGACTCAGACTGTGACGATCCACAGCACTGCCTTCCCAGCTCTAAAGAGTCCCTAATCTCAACCACCATGCACACTTTGCCCATACTTTTCCACATGCAAGAGAGAATACAATATATATATATTTTTCATTATGGCTTATGTGTTGTTTTCATTTAATTGCAGTTTTCCCAGAACCCATAAATTAGAGTTAATACTTTACTAACTTTAAATATTTTAATTAATGCCAGGCTGGATGAAGCACGAGCTGGAATCAAGATTGCCAGGAGAAATATGATATGCAGATATGCAGATGACATCATCCTTATGGCAGAAAGTGAAGAAGAATTAAAAAGCCTCTTGATGAAAGCAAAAGAGAACAGTGAAAATGCTGGCTTAAAGCTCAACATTCAGAAAACTAAGATCATGGCATCCAGTCCCATCACTTCATAGCAAATAGATGAGGAAACAAGGCAAACAGTGACAGACTTTATTTTGGGGGCTCCAAAATCACTGCAGATGGTAACTGCAGCCATGAAAGTAAAAGACACTTACTCCTTGGAAGAAAAGTTATGACCAATCTAGACAGCATATTAAAAAGCAGAGACATTACTTTGCCAACAAAGGTCCGTCTAGTCAAAGCTATGGTTTTTCCAGTAATCATGTATGGATGTGAGAGTTGGACTGTGAAGAAAGTTGAGCACCAAAGAACTGATGCTCTTGAACTTGTTGATGCTTGTTGGAGAAGACTCTTGAGAGTCCCTTGGACTGCAAAGAGATCCAACCTGTCATTCCTAAAGGAAGTCAGTCCTGAATATTCATTGGGAGGACTGATGCTAAAGTTGAAATTCCAACCCATTGGCCATCTGGTGTGAAGAACTGACTCATTTGAAAAGACCTTGATGCTGGGAAAGATGAAGGTGGGAGGAGAAGGGGATGACAGAGGATGAGATGATTGGATGGCATCACCGACAAAATGGACATGAGTTTGAGTAGGCTCCAGGAGTTGGTGATGGGCAGGGAAGCCTGGCGTGCTGCAGTCCACGGGGTTGCAAAGAGTGGGACGTGACTGAGCAACTGAACTAAACTGAACTGAACTTTACTAATTACAGTGCTAGGTCAGCCACCCAAATTTTCAATAATCAGGCTATTAACCAATCAGTTATTTTTTTGTCTTATTGAATGATATCATCAGAGGCAACATCTATATTTCTGTTGTGAAAGAATATCTGCTTTGAGGGAAATTAATTATATGCTTCCTATAGCTCTTTCAAGGTTTTGTTCCACTGCAGGATCCCGTGAGTGACTGCATAAAGTGACAAGCATCTTCTCAAGACCAAAGAATGATGCTGGCAAATGATGCTGCTTGACTCTTATACAGATGTTCTTGGTTACCATTCGATTAGTGTGTTGGAAATTAGTTAGACATCTGTGTTATGGTTTGATTTAGTTAAAAGTGAAAGTGAAGTTGCTCAGTCATGTCCGACCCTTTGTGACCCCATGGACTGTGGCCACCAGGCTCCTCCATCCATGGAATTTTCCAGGCAAGAGTACCAGAGTGGGTTGTCATTTCCTTCTCCAGGGGATCTTCCTGATCCAGGGATGGAACCCGGGTCTCCTGCATTGCAAGTTTACCATCTGAGCCACCTGGAAAGCCTTGATTTAGTTACCGTGTAGTTATATATCTCAACTTATCAGAGAAGTACTCAAAATAAGTCTTGCTCCTGTTTCCAAATACTGAATTAGAATCAAGGACCAAGTCATTTGCCACTGACTGTCAATTATATACATCAATTGATGAGTCAATGATAGTGATTCATCATCCCTGAAAGGAAAATCACTTCTAGGTTCTTTAGAAAAGAAATAATAAACTTAAATTATTATAGTATGAAAATACCAAAACTGTAAAAATGCCATTATCTTCCTTCCTTTAGAAATATTTATTCAAGTAATATGTCACAAACTGAAAGAGATATAGAGCATTAAAATATGATCAATCCTTAAAAATCAAATCAAATTTGTATTAATATTGTGTGCCAAATAGCAATTTCAATTTTATAAGTGCAATCGTAAGTACTAACAACTGCGAACACAGATCAAAATCCAGCTTCATTTTCACAAATGCTTTTCCTGCTTATTTTTTTAAAGAGATAAAAATAACCCATCTTTATTCCAATGAAGCTGGTTTTAAATGAAATTAAAGCTGAAGAGTTGATTAATAAGAAGTATTGACTAATCCCTCTAATCCTTAAGCAGATTATCCGAAAAATAGATTGATTTCTGATGGCCACAGACAGTGTACCATGAATATATTGGAGTTTTAATATTTTAAAGAAATGTTACTCTGCTTTTAAAAATAAACAATATTATAAAACCAAAACAACTCCTATTGATATTTGCTTAAACTACAGTAATCTAAATTTAATTTGGATAAATTACATGTCTTATTAAAGTATAGAGTCATATGTTACAAATACAGAAGTTTGAATTTGGTTTCTCTAGAGTACTTTCTAGAGTTCGTCTCTTTTACAGAGTTGTATTAGGCAGGTTTATCTCCCGAAACAGAATCTATCTATCTATATCTATATCAAGAGATTTTAAGAAACTGGTTCACACAATTAAGAAAGCTGAAAAGCCTGACATTAATACCTTCAGGCTGGGGACCTAGAGAAGAGCTGATGTTGCAAATTCAAGGCCAAAGGCAGTCTGTAGACAGAACACCCTCTTTCTCTGAGGATGTCATCAACACTGATTTCTGTTCCCATCACGTTGGTCACTCAGCAGTTCCATACCTAAATCAGTCCTAGTGAATAGGAGTCCAGGCCCACAAAGCCTCTATCCCAGCATCTCAGCTAGCATGCTTGTGCACAAAGATGCATCTCTCTTTGGAAGAGAGGTGGAAGAGGCTAACTGAGGTCAGTGGGCTGATAATGTTGTGATCTTGGTTTTTACTGTCTTTCGGTGGTGGATGTTCTCTGGTGGGTGTTAATCTATATTATAAAAATAATATACTCTGTGCTCAATCTTATATGTCCATCTGCATGCTTGCTTTCTGAAAAGTGAAAACTGCTCAGTCATGTCTCACTCTTTGCAACACCACGGACTATAGAGTCCATGGAATTCTTCCAGCCTTGATACTGGAGTGGGTAGCTGCTCCCTTCTCCAGGTAATCTTTCCAACAGAGCAATCGAACCCAGGTCAGGTCTCCCGCACCTTGCAGGCAGATTCTTTATCAGCTGAGCCACGAGGGAAGCTCAATAATACTGGTGTGGGTAGCCTATTCCTCCTCTGTGGTATCTTCCCTACCAGGAATTGAACTGGAGCCTCCTGCAGTGCAGACAGATTCCTTACCAGCTGAGCTACCAGGGAAGTTCTGAGATAAGATCTCCTCATTCATGATCTTCCAAACATTTTCTTTCTAGGCCCATGACCAAAGAGGTTATCCATTTGCTACTACCTATAACTGACTCAATGGACGTGAGTCTAAGTGAACTCTGGGAGTTGGTGATGGACGGGGAGGCCTGGCGTGCTGCGATTCATGGGGTTGCAAAGAGTCAGACAGGACTGAGCGACTGAACTGAACTGAACTGAACTGATGAGTTCAACTCAACTCTTCACATGAGGTGGCCGCAGGAGAAGGGGACGACAGAGAATGAGATGGCTGGATGGCATCACCAACTCGATGGACGAGTTTGAGTGAACTCCGGGAGTTGGTGATGGACAGGGAGGCCTGGTGTGCCGCAATTCATGGGGTCGCAAAGAGTCGGACACGACTGAGCGACTGAACTGACTGAACTGAATGAGTCCAAGTACATTCTTGTCTCAGTCCACTATATTTTCACACATATTGGATGACAATTACACCACCCAGAGATCTTCCAACTGTTCCACCCCCCTTGCTCTCTTTCATGACTATTAGTGGGAATATACTGCTGCTGCTGCCAAGTCACTTCAGTCGTGTCCGACTCTGTGTGACCCCAGAATGGCAGCCCACCAGGCTCCCCCATCCCTGGGATTCTTCAGGCAAGAACACTGGAGTGGGTTGCCATTTCCTTCTCCCATGCATGAAAGTGAAAAGTGAAAGTGAAGTCACTCAGTCTTGCCTGACTATTAGTGACCCCATGGACTGTGGCCCACCAGGCTCCTCTGTCCATGGGATTTTCCAGGAAAGAGTGCTGGAGTAGGGTGCCATTGCCTTTTCCAGGAAATATACTAGAATAGTCAATATTTATCTCACACTCAGATACTGAGCCAATCTTTGTAAGTAATAATTCACTCCTATTTCCTCTTCTATTAGGTTGGTGATCAGAAACTCTAGCCTTCAAGAGAGGATCTTGTTGCAATACTACAGAGTCCACTAAAAAGAATATGTGCCATTGTTTTGACCACCAAGTCAAAGGATGACATAAATACCTCAGCTTGAGTGCTTAAACAGGCCTCATGAAATAACTTATATTTTCATTTAATCTTGATAAATCAACAGGGGCCAATAGCAGAAGAGATAAAGGGATATATGTAGAGTCAATGTGACTAACATTTGCAATGCACAGAAGCATGAAGGGATATTGCATGTTTCAGTAACAGTAAAACTCCTGTGCTCTTCCACACGTCTGGACAATGTCATGCTTCCATGCTCTTCTACTTGTCTAGAATTTTCTTAACTTAAACTCATGCATTCATTGTTCAGTCACTAAGTTGTGTCTGACTCTCTGTGACCTCATGGACTACAGCTGTACTGAAGTGAAGTCGCTCAATCGTGTCCAACTCTTTGAGATCTCATGGTCTGTAGCCTACAATGCTCCTCCATCCATGGGATTTTCCAGGCAAGAGTACTGGAGTGGGTTGCCATTTGCTTCTCCAGGGGATATTCCCGACCCAGGGATTGAATCCTGATCTGCTGCATTGTAGGCAGATGCTTTACCATCTGAGCCACAAGGGAAGGAAGTCCCCAATTTATTTTTAACTACTAGCTCAAGTTATTTCTTCATACTTAATGTTTTCCCTAACATATGTTCTAGGATATGTTTTTACCATTTTATTAAGGTATAACTGATATACAAGAAAAAAAAAACAACTGTATATAGTTAACATCTACCATTAGTGGGTTTGGACATACACATGTGCAAATGATACCTTCACCACGATGAAAATAAACATATTCATTACCTTCAAAAATCTCCTCTGTGTGCATGTATATGTGTGTTAGGAACATTTAACATGGATCTATCTTTTGACATTTTTTAAGTTAATGATACCATGTTTTTAACTATAGGCACCATATTGTACAGTAGACCTCTAAAACTTATTCATTGTGTTCTAGTCCTATTTAAATGCCTATTTCTCCTGTTTCAGTACTTGTGTGAGATTTCCTCTGCTAAGTACTAATGTTCACTTAAATGAACTATCTATCTCTATAGGAATATTTTGATCTCATTAAGAATGGAGAATTTTCTTATTCATCTGTATCTTCTCAGTGTCTTGCACAGCAACCTGCCCATAGTACATGCCAGAGTATTTTTGATGATTGAATAAACACATGTAGCTTCCTTGGCAAGAATACAGACAGACACTACATAAGGGAACTGAATATAAATATAAATATAAATCTTACCTTCTGTTATCTAGCTTTGGGACTAAACATACTGGCAATGAGGAGTCATTAGAAGTTTTAAAAGAGGGAGAGCAAATGCTGAGTTAAAACAAGAAACCTGATTAATTTGCTTTGAAACTCATAATTGATACTCTGTTGACTGTTTGGACCTGCATCTGAGTTTTACTTCCAATTCTCATCTTAAAAAAATATTAGTTTTGAATCATCACAAAGATATTGAGATATCCATAAAGCATATAAATTTTGTCAAAAGCACAATTATACATAAATGTAAACAGTATATGTTAACTACTCTCTCCTGCCTAATTTTCATTTTGAGATATATGGACATTTCTGTTTACTTCACCTTTAACAGAATCACATGCATGGTCATTTTTATTTCATAGATGAGATGACCACAGACTCAGTGGAACACTTGACCTTTGAACAACTCAAGTGTTAGTGGTACTGATCCTGTATGCAGCCAAAGTCCACATATAACTTTAAAGCCAGCCTTTCATATCTGTAGTACTTCATTTGTGGATTCAGCCATTCATGGATTGTGTATTCCTGTGGTATGTATTCATTAAAAAAAAAAAAAGTTCAAACCTGTACAGTTCAAACCCATGTTGCTCAAGGGTCAATTGCATTTTGTCTGAACCTAGCATTACTGAGCCATTCTAGAAGCTCTTATTATAATCATGAATTGAATTTTGATTATTCATGTGTTTCATAGTTCAAATGTGGAAAACTCAGAGCATTCATTACACGTGTTTAAATTTCATTCTTGGCAACTTTCATTGCATTTTCTCATTTGAAATATGTACTTTCTTTGCTAGGCTTCTCATATTAATTTTAGCTATTAGCTGTTCACACTTAAGATTATGGTTGATTAAAGCTGTGGCATTTCACTCTTTTTATTTCTACCATGTGTTCTATTCATCTTAACTGTCAGAGACTTTTATTTAAATCTGATGTATATGTGATCCTTCTGTGAAGATGTTTTTAGCATGATGCTGGTTTTATACTTGTCATATATTTAAACCTTTCATTAAAAGGCAAATTTCTTAAATATTTAAAAATACTTGACTAATTAAAAGCCAAAAGCACATACAATCCTTATTCAGTACTCTGCAGTTTTGTAAAGTTGTTTATCATAGGAATTAATGGGTTTTTATAAATAAAAAAAAGGTATTACAAAAGTTTCCAGCATCAGTCATTGTCTATCCGTTACATCTCATTGTCTATAAATTATCATAAATTAATGTGCAATTTCCATATATCCCTGTGTTCACACAAGTTCCTTAGAAGAGTAATCATGTGATAACCATTCCTAGATTAGCTAAACCTTGGGTAAACATATGGAAGCAAAAAATTAAGGCAAGAGAGAAATGGAAAGATGGTGAAATAAGAGTCAAAATAGAAGGGGAGGAATTGACAGTAAAATAAAAGAGAAACCAACTTTGTCTGCAGCTTTATAGTTGAGGTTAAATTTGTGCATCAGATAATTACTATGCATTTCCTATGACTAGGCTAAAACCTTTGTCTGTGTAGATCAAAACAAACTGTGGAATATTCTTAATGAATATTCTTAACAAGACAGGAATAACAGAGCCCATTACCTGCCTCCTGAGAAACCTGTATGCAGGACAAGAAGCAACAGTTGGAACTGGACATGGAACCAACAACTGGTTTGAAATTAGGTAAGGAGTATGTCAAGGCTGTATATTGTTACCCTGCTTTATTAACTTATATGCAGAGTACATCATGCAAAATGCCAGGCTGAATGAATCACAAGCTGGAATCAAGATTGTTGGGAGAAATATCAAGAACCTCAGATATGTACATGATACCACTTTAATGGCAGAAAGTGGAGGGGAACTAAAGAGCCTCTTGATGCAAGTGAAAGAGGACAGTGAAAAAACTGGCTTAAAACACAACATTCAAAAAAAGAAGATGACGACATCCGGTCCAATAACTTCATGGCAAATAGATGGGGAAAATGAGAAAACTGTCAGATTTCACTTTCTTGGGCTCCAAAATGACTATTCATGGTGACTGCAGCCACAAAATGAAAAGATGCTTGATCCTTGGAAGAATATCTATGACTAACCTAGATGGTGTTTTAAAAATAAGAGACATAACTTTGCTGACAAAGTTCCATATAGTCAAAACTATGATTTTTCCAGGAGTCATGTACGGATGTGAGCAGTGGGTCATAAAGAAGACTGTTCAGTTTTGTTCAGTCACTCAGTCATGTCTGACTCTTTGAAACCCCATGAATGGCAGCATGGCAGGCCTCCCTGTCCATAACTAACTCCTGGAGTTCACAAAACTCACGTCCATCAAGTCAGTGATGCCATCCATCCATCTCATCCTCGGTTGTCCCCTTCTCCTCCTGCCCCCAATCCCTCCCAACATCAGAGTTTTTTCCAATAAGTCAACTCAGCTTTAACATCATTCCTTCCAAAGAACACCCAGACTGATCTCCTTTAGGAGGGACTGCTCTCTCAAGAGTCTTCTCCAACACCACAGTTCCAAAGCATCAATTCTTTGGCACTCAGCTTACTTCACAGTCCAACTCTCACATCCATACATGACCACTGGAAAAAACATAGCCTTGACTAGATGGACCTTTGTTGGCAAAGTAACATCTCTGCTCTTTAATATGCTATCTAGGTTGGTCATAACTTTTCTTCCAAGGAGTAAGTGTCTTTTAATTTCATAGCTGCAATCATCATCTGCAGTGATTTTGGAGCCCCCAAAAAGTCAGCCACTGTTTCCACTGTTTCCCCATCTATTTCCCAAGAAGTGATGAGACTAGATGCCATGACCTTAGTTTTCTGAATGTTGAGCTTTAAGCCAACTTTTTCACTCTCCTTTTTCACTTTCATCAAGAGGCTTTTTAGTTCCTCTTCACTTTCTGCCATAAGGGTGGAGTCATCTGCCTATCTGAGGTTACTGATATTTCTCCTGGCAATCTTGATTCCAGCTTGTGCTTCTTCCAGCCCCGCGTTTCTCATGATGTACTCTGCCAAATAGCTGTGAAAAGAAGAGAAGCAAAAAGCAAAGGGAAAAAGGAAAGATATAAGCATCTGAAATACGGACAAGGAAATGGCACCCCACTCCAGTACTCTTGCCTGAAAAACCCATTGGCTGGAAGAGCCTGGAAAGCTGCAGTCCATGGGGTCGCTGAGGGTCAGACACAACTGAACGACTTCACTTTCACGCATTGGAGAAGGAAATGGCAACCCACTCCGGTGTTCTTGCCTGAAGAATACCAGGGATGGGGGAGCCTGGTGGGCTGCTGTTTATGAGGTCGCACAGAATCAGACACGACTGAAGCTTCTTAACAGCAAGCATCTGAATGCAGAGTTCCAAAGAATAGCAAGAAGAGATAAGAAAGGCTTCCTCAGTGAACACTGCAAAGAAATAAAGGAAAACAATAGAATGGGAAAGACTAGAGATCTCTTCAAGAAAATTAGAGATACCAAGAGAACATTTCATGCAAAGATGGGCACGANTGTCTGCTTACTTGCCCCGGCTCTCAAGTCCACGTGAAAAGGTGCCCAAGGAGGGGCACCTTTCAATGTTCACGTGGCACCAGTGGCCCAATGTAGGTGGTGCAAATGCCTTGTCTTGGAATTTTATTGGTATCCCGCGTAAACCAAGTTATTCAGCCTCTTTCTCTCCTCTAATATCTCTTACTATTTTCTGGCTGAATTTCCATCTGGCACTTGGGTCCTCGCCAAGCCTACTAACTCTGCCTGGGCTTCTAAGATCGGAGCGGGGAGGCCTCAGTGCCTCCTCTCCTTTGGGAGAACGGAAAGACGCCTGTGGCCTACGTAGGTGGTGATTGGCATTCCATGTAAACCAAGTTATTCAGCTCCTTTTTTTTCTGCTAATTTCCTAATCTCTCTCTATCTGTAAGTGAATAAGTTCTTTCCTAGTACACTGACTCCGTCTCCACCTTCGAATCACCCTGGATCCACGGGGGCTGGACCCCAGGAAGGCAAGAGATACACACAATGAAGACAAAGACAGCAAAGTTAGCATAGACTTACATATGCCTAAAATAGACTAAAGGGTTTATTTTATTGGGGACAAAATTAATAAAAAAGACAAGATTGTCATTATTTGTAGACTGCATTACTTGATGTGATGAAGCAAGAACAAAGTATTGCTAGTAGATAATTTTAAAATCCTATCAAATTATGATACATCCTGTAGTTTTGTGTTTAGAATATGTGGTACCAGAGCAAGTGCATCATGTTGATAAAATGGCTTTATCAAGCTTTCATTCCAGAGGCATTTGTGTCTTCTGTAGTGGTTGGCTCAAAAAGAACCAGTATTCATAGATTTAATTATGGCCATGGTTTGAGTAAACTCAAAGAGATAGTGAAGGACAGGGAAGCCTGGTCTGCTGCAGTTCGTGGGGTCGCAAAGAGTTGGACACAACTTTGTGCCTAAACAACAGCATATAAAAGGAATTTTGTTAAATCTAGAAATATTGAAGAAAAGTTTGTAATAAATGAAAAGTAAAGATATGCTATGAATGTCCTCTAAAGATAATGCAAAAGAGAGTAGTTAGGTTACTGGCATCAAAAGGTCCCCTGGAGAAAAATGTATATGAGGCCAAAGTAGTGAGGCCACTAACTGCTCAATGATTCTGGAAGAGCAACTGTCTATGATAAGGAATTAGTGTATATTCCTCAGTTTCCTGAGGGCTTAGAGAACTACACTTATGTTGGAGTAGGAATCAAGCAGTTGGAAGTAAGAAACAGTCAAAATAGTTAATAGTACTTTGGGGGTTTTGGAGTTTAACTCTGTCAAATAAACTTGAAAAGTTTCATTGCTAACAGACTGAATTAATTATAGTGCAACTCCTGATTAAGGAATCTGTGATCAATTTAAAATTAAATAAGATCATCATAATTACATGAAATGGACATAGAGCTGTATAATTTTAGATAGAACACTTTAAAAAATATATATGTATATACTTAAAGGCAAAAATAATTGACATAATTCTCACTGTAACACTATTTCTCTGTATCTCACACTGGAATGTAAGTTTCTTAATAGCAGGTGCAATGAAATTCAACTCATCTTTAAATCTGGATCACTGGACACATTGAAGGTGCTCAAAAAATGTTTAATTGATGAATAAATCTAAGGGTGAATGAAAAGCAACTGAAAGCAGTTATTTACGCCATCCATGCCAGTGTGATGGAATTTCTACTTTGAAAGGAATCAATCATTCCACTTTTGAACCATGTATTGCTTTTCTCTGCATTTTCTAAACCCAGCTTGAACATCTGGAAGTTCTTGGTTCACCCACTGTTGAAGACTCACCTGGAGAATTTTGAGCATTACTTTGCTGGTGTGTGAGATGAGGAAATTGTATGGTAGTTTGAACATTCTTTGGCATTGCCTTTCTTTGGGATTGGAATGAAAACTGAACTTTTCAGCCCTGTGGTCACTGCTGAGTTTTCCAAATTTGCTGACATATTGACTGCAGCACTTTTATAGCATCATCATTTAGGATTTGAAATAGCTCAGCTAGAATTCAACTACCTCCACTAGTTTGGTTTGTAGTGATGCTTCCTAAGGCCCACTTGACCTCACATTCCAGGATGTCTGGATCTAGGTGAGTGATCACACTATCATGGTTATCTGGGTCATGAAGATCTTTTTAGTATAGTTCTTCTGTGTATTCTTACCACCTCTTAATATCTTCTGCTTCTGTTAGGTCCATACAGTCTCTGTCCTTTATTGTGCCCATCTTTGCATATAATATAACCTTGGTATCTCTAATTTTCTTGAATAGATCTCAGGTCTTTCCCATTCTACCATTTTCCTCTATTTTTTTGCATCGATCACTTGAAGGCTTTCTTATCTCCCCTTCCGATTCTTTGAAACACTGTATTCAGATGGATGTAACTTTCCTTTTCTCCCTTGCCTTTCCCTTCTTTTCTTTCCTCAACTATTTGTAAGACCTCCTCAGCCAACTATTTTGCCTTTTTGCATTTCTTTTTCTTGGGGATGGTCTTGTTGATCATTGCTTTCTGTACAATGTTACAAACCTCCATTCATAGGTCTGCAGGCACTCTGTCTATTAGACCCTTGAAGCTATTTGTCACTTCCACTGTATAATCATAAGGGATTTAATTTAGGTCATACCTAAATGGTCTTGTGGTTTTTCCCTACTTTCTTCAATTTAAATCTGAATTTTATAATGAGTTCATGAGACATGGTCAGCTGAGACATGGTCAGTTCCTAGTCTTGTTTTTGTTGACTATATACAGCGTCTCCATCTTTGGCTGCAAAGAATATAATCAATCTGATTTTGGTATTGCCATCTGGTGATGTTCATGTGTAGAGTTGTCTCTTGTGTTTTGGGAAGAAGGTGTTTGCTAGACCATTGCATTTTCTTGGCAAAACTCTGCTAGCCTTTGCACTGTTTGATTTTGTACTCCAAGGTCAAACTTGCCTGTTACTCTAGGTATCTCCTGACTTCCTACTTTTGCATTCCAGTCCTCTATGATGAAAAGGACATCTTTTTTTGGTGTTCATTATAGAAGGTTGTATAGGTCATCACAGAACTGTTCAACTTCAGCTTCTTCAGCATTACTGCTCAGGGCATAGACTTAGATTACTGTGATATTGAATGACTTGCCTTGGAAATGAACAGAGAAAGCAAGAAAGTTCCAGAAAAATATCTATGTCTGCTTTATTGACTACTCCAAAGCCTTTTGACTGTGTGGATAATGACAAACTGTGGAAAATTCTTAAAGAGATGGGAATACAAGACCACCTTACCTAAGAAACCTGTATGCAAGTCAATAGGCAACAGTTAGAACTGGACATGGAACAACGGACTGATTCCAAATTGGAAAAGGAGCACGTGAAGGATGTATATTGTCACCCTGCTTATTTAACTTATATACAGAGTACCTAATGAGAAATGCCTGCCTGAATGAAGCACAAGTTGGAATCAAGCCTGCTGGGAGAAATGTCAATAACCTCAGGCATGCAAATGACACCACCTTTATGGCAGAAAGCAAAGAGGAACTAAAGACCCACTTGATGAAAGTGAAAGAAGAGAGTGGAAAAAGCTGGCTTAAAATAGAACATTGAAAAAACTAAGATCATGGCATCTGGTCCCATCACTTCATGGCAAATAGATGGAGGAACAATGGAAACAGTGGCAGACTTTATTTTTGGAGGGGGGCTCCAAAATCATGCTGGACTTCCCTGGTGGCTCAGATGGTAAAGCATCTGTCTACAATGTGGAAGGCTCAGGTTCAAGCCTTGGATTGGGAAGATCCCCTGGAGAAGGAAATGGCAATCCACTCCAGTACTATTGCCTGGAAAAATCTCATGGACAGAGGAGCCTGGTAGGCTACAGTCTATGGAGTCGCAAAGAGTCGGACTAGACGAGCGACTTCACTTCACTTCACTTCACTTCCAAAATCACTGCAGATGATGACTGCAACCATGAAATTAAAAGATGCTTGCTCTTTGGAAGGAAAGCTATGGCCAAACAAGACAGCATATTAAAAAGCAGAGACATCACTTTGCTGAAAAACATCCATCAAGTCAGAGTATGGTTTTTCCAGTAGTCATGTATGGATGTAAGGGTTTATCTTAAAGAAAGCTGAACACTGAAGAATTGATGCTTTTTTGAACTGTGGTGTTAGAGAAGACTCTTGAGAGTCCCTTGGACTCCAAGGAGATCCAACCAATCCATCCTAAAGGAAATCAGTCCTGAATATCATTGGAAGGACTGATGCTGAAGCTGAAGCTCCAATACTATGGCCACCTGATGTGAAGAACTGACTCATTGTTTCCAAGACTCTTGATCCAAGACTTTGTCTCAAATCCAATCAAATATAGTTGAATCTCAGTATATTTTCTTGTTTTATCTCAGATTTAAGTTGTCAGGAAAAGAAATTCCCTCCTTTTTATAGATTAATGGTTATAATCTCCAATTAGATGTTCCATACCTGCCCATCTATTATGGCCACTTAAGCAAATGTGACTATTTATATTTAAATTAATTGAGTTGATATGCAATTTAAAATTTTCTCAGTTGCTCTGGACACATTCCAAGTGCCCAGTGGCCTCAAGTTTAGTGGTTTTAGTTTTGGACAACACAGGTATAGAAACTTCTCATTACTATAGAAAGTTCTGTTTGACAACACTGCTTCATGTAATTCAGCAGTCCTTTCCTCTGTCTCAAATCTTCTCCTATTTCCTGTATTCATTTAAAATTTTCTCTGTCCTTCCCAAACCTGATATTTCTTCTTTATGCCATATCTACTGGACAGATTTTTTTTTTAATATTTCCTAGATTTACAGGAGAAACATCAATAACCTTGGATATGCAGATGACACCACCCTTATGGCAGAAAGTGAAGAGGAACTAAAAAGTCTCTTGATGAAAGTGAAAGAAGAGAGTATTGTCACCCTGTTTACTTAACTTATATGCAGAGTACGCATGAGAAATGCTGGGCTGGAAGAAGCACAAGCTGGAATCAAGATTGCTGGGAGAAATATAAATACCCAGATATGCAGATGACACCACCCTTATGGCAGAAAGTGAAGAGGAACTAAAAAGTCTCTTGATGAAAGTGAAAGAAGAGAGTGAAAAAGTTGGGTTAAAGCTCAACATTCAGAAAATGAAGATCATGGCATCTGGTCCCATCACTTCATGGGAAATAGATGGGGAAACAGTGGTAACAGTGTCAGACTTTTTTTGAGGGGGCTCCAAAATCAAAGCAGATGGTGATTCCAGCCATGAAATTAAAAGACACTTACTCCTTGGTGGCTCAGATGGTAAAGCGTCTGCCTACAATGTGGGAGACCTGGGTTCAATCCCTGGGTCGTGAAGATCCCCTGGAGAAGGAAATGGCAACCCACTCCAGTATTCTTGTCTGGAAAATCCCATGGATGGAGGAGCCTGGTAGGCTACAGTTCATGGGGTTGCAAAGAGTCTGACACGACTGAGCAACTTCACTCACTCACTCACTACTCCTTGGAAGGAGGGTTATGACCAACCTAGATAGTATATTAAAGAGCAGAGACATTACCTTGCCAACAAAGGTCCATCTAGTCAAGGCTATGGTTTTTCCAGTGGTCATGTATGGATGTGAGAGTTGGACCATGAAGAAAGCTGAGTGCCAAAGAATTGATGCTTTTGAACTGTGGTGTTGGAGAAGACTCTTGAGAGTCCCTTGGACTGCAAGGAGATCCAACCAGTCCATTCTACAGATCAGTCCTGGGTGTTATTTGGAAGGAATGATGCTAAAGCTGAAACTCCCAATTCTTTGGCCATCTTATGCAAAGAGTTGACTAATTGGTAAAGACTCTGATGCTGGGAGGGATTGGGGGCAGGAGGAGAAGGGGACGACAGAGGATGAGATGGCTTGATGGCATCACCAACTTGATGGACACGAGTTTGAGTGAACTCCAGGAGTTGGTGATGGACAGGGAGGCCTGGCGTGCTGCAGACTGCGAAGTGCAAGCAGTCGGACATGACTGAGCGACTGAACTGAACTGACTGACTCTGCATATAAGTTAAATAAGCAGGGTGACAATATACAACCTTAACATATGCCTTTTTCCTATTTGCAACCAGTCTGTTGTTCCATGTCCTATTCTAACTGTTGCTTCCTGACCTGCATACAGGTTTCTCAAGAGGGAGGTCAGGTGGTCTGGTATTTCCATCTCTTTCAGAATTTTCCACAGTTTATTGTGATCCACACAGTCAAAGGCTCTGGCAATTTGAAATAGCTCAACTAGAATTCCATCACCTCCACTAGCTTTGTTCCTAGTGATGCTTTCTAAGGCTCATTTGACTTCACATTCCAAGATGTCTGGCTCTAGGTGAGTGATCACAGCATCGTGATTATCTTGGTCATGAAGATCTTTTTTGTACAGTTCTTCTGTGTATTCTTGCCCCCTCTTCTTAATACCTTCTGCTTCTGTTAGGTCCAGACCATTTCTGTCCTTTATCGTGACCATCTTTGCATGAAATGTTCTCTTGGTATCTCTAATTTTCTTGAAGAGATCTCTAGACTTTCTCATTCTGTTGTTTTCCTCTATTTCTTTCCAGTGTTCACTGAGGAAGCCTTTCTTATCTCTTCTTGCTATTCTTTGCAAGTCTGCATTCCGATGCTTATATCTTTCTTTTTCTCCTTTGCTTTTCACTTCTCTTCTTTTCACAGCTATTTGTAAGGCCTCCCCAGACAGCCATTTTGCCTTTTCGCATTTCTTTGCCATGGGGATGGTCTTGATCCCTGTCTCCTGTACAATGTCACGAACCTCATTCCATAGTTCATCAGGCACTCTATCTGTAAAATCTAGACCCTTGAATCTATTTCTCACTTCCACTGTATAATCATAAGGGATTTGATTTAGGTCGTACCTGAATGGTCTACTGGTTTTCCCCACTTTCTTCAATTTCAGTCTGAATTTGGCAATAAGGAGTTCATGATCTGAGCCACAGTCAGCTCCCAGTCTTGTTTTTTTCTGACTGAATGAGCTTCTCCATCTTTGGCTGCAAAGAATATAATCAATCTGATTTCAGTGTTGACCATCTGGTGATGTCCATGTGTAGAGTCTTCTCTTGTGTTGTTGGAAGAGCATGTCTGCTATGACCATTGTGTTCTCTTGGCAAAACTCTACTAGCCTTTGCCCTGCTTCATTCTGTATTCCAAGGCCAAATTTGCCTATTACTCCAGGTGTTTCTTGACTTCCTATTTTTGCATTCCAGTCCCCTATAATGAAAAGGACATCTTTTGGGGGTGTTATTTCTAAATGGTCTTGTAGGTCTT
Organism: Aepyceros melampus; assembly: GCA_006408695.1. NCBI lineage: Eukaryota > Metazoa > Chordata > Mammalia > Artiodactyla > Bovidae > Aepyceros > Aepyceros melampus. The sequence continues at coordinate 477,474 of SJXQ01004548.1, forward strand.
CATACAATCGTTCAACTTCAGCTTCTTCAGGGTTACTGGTTGGGGCATAGACTTGGCTTACTGTGATATTGAATGGTTTGCCTTGGAAATGAACGGAAATCATTCTGTCATTTTTGAGATTGCATCCAAGTACTGTATTTCGGACTCTTTTGTTGACCATGATGACTACTCTATTTAATTGATACTTTCAAACTGAGGTTCTGGAAAAGACTCTTGAGAGTCCCTTGGTTGTCAAGGAGATCAAACCAGTCACTCCTTAAAGGAAATCAACCCTGAAAATTAATTGGAAGGACTGATGCTGAAGCTGAAGCTCCAATACTTTGGCCACCTGATGAGAAGAGCTGACTTATTAGAAAAGACCATGATGCTGGGAAAGACTGAGGGCAAGAGGAGAAGGGTGTGAGAGAAGATGAGATGTTTGGATGGTATCACTGACTCAGTGGACATGAGTTTGAGAAAACTCAGGGAGATAGTGAAGGACAGAGAGGCCTGGATTCCTGTAGTTCATGGGGTCACAAAGAGTTGGACAGGACTTAGTGACTGAACAGCAATAAATGTTCCCATAATATAAAGCAACAGAGAGATACAAAGTAAATAAAATTGAAACTGTCCACAATATATTCATAATCCAATGAGAGAGAAAACATTCTGAAAGCTATCAAGATGTGCTAGTTTTGTTACAAATTTTATAAGTAAATAACAATGAACACATGGTTGGAGAAGGAAAGGCAACCAACTCCAATGTTCTTGCCTGGAGAATCTCAGGGAAGGCAGAGCTTGGTGGGCTGCCATCTGTGGGGTTGCACAGAGTGGACACAACTGAAGCAACTTAGCAGCAGCAGTAGCAGCAGCATAGACAGGTTGAAACCTGGACATCTGTGGATTAAAATCTCACTCTTGTCACTTTAAAAAATGTGAATTAGATATATCACTTAATCTGCTGGAGTCTATTTCCTCAATCATTAAAATGGGCATAAGCATTGAACCTTGTCAAGAGAACTATGGTTAGCCTAGTGTCCTGTATGTGGTAAATGCTTAGTGAATTGAGTCTATGGTCATTTATAATAAGAGGCAAACGAGACTTCTGGCCCATGTTCTGTTGCATTTTACTTTAAGAGGTCAACCTCAATCTTTCACTTCTGTTGCAAAGCCATCTGTATATCCTCCTGTTGAATAAATGCCTCCGTTATCCATCACACTCTCATCATTTGTGGCCAGGTGTGTATTTGGATTCTCTCTTTATTTTAGCAGTGAATTCTTAGAAATATTCTCAGTGTCCATCTGGCATTAATCCTAGGAAATGACAGATATTTAGACCAAATTACACAAGATTGAAAGTGCCATTTGTTCAGCTATTAAAACAATGAAAGGACACTTTTGTTGGGGGAAAAAACACCAATGTTCAGAAAAGAAAAAATCTGTAAAAGATCAACATCTCTTCCCTTTGTCCTTTGTCCTGAGGAATAAAAATAGCAACTTCATGTCATAAATATTTGAAGATGCTTTGAGATGTGTTTAAGTTAGAAATGTAAACAACATCTGAAATTGTATTTTCTCATCTAATTTATCTTTTCAATTCTTATTTAAAATTTTTCTTCTACCAGCTGTTGAAACAAAGAACACAGGATTTGCTTCTACTGAAATATATTATAGATTCCTAACTCCCCTCATAGCCTCAAAAATAGAGTTCAGTAAGATAATATGCTAAATTTAAGGGGAAAATTGCTCGAAAATTTTGTGACAAGCTGACCAAAACTCTGTTTTCGGTAGGTAGAGTAGTCACCTATTGTTATCAAACAATTAGCTCTGAAGCCAAAATTAAAAAAAAAAAAAGGAATTTTCATCCTTTCACCTTCCCTCTCTACCTATAGCTCAGAGGGCAAGTGAGGTTTATTTAAGGTCATTTCAGAGTATGAGACTAAGGCATATCATACAAATAGTGTTTTCTTATTGCAAATTCTAGGATATTCTTATCTATAGGAAGAATGTTGAGTGAAACTGGGCTTTGATCATTGTCTGATTTCTGCTTCTTGACTCTTCCAGTTTTTCAACATCAGGTACATGGAGATATACCAGAGATGAGAGAGAGATTATAATTCTAAATCATTCTTCTGGAATCTCTCCCCACATCAGGAAGAATTGGAGGGAGCTGGGCTAGAGAACAGACAGGCAAGATGCAGATATGTTTAGAATCAACCCTTCCCTTGGACCCAGGTACATTTCCTTGAGTCAGTTCTCTCCCTTCCTGTGGAAAGAAATACCCATAAGAACCAATTGCACAGGGACTCCTAAGGTAGAAGACTGAGATGAGTTTACCCTGGACTCAAGCTGGGGCCTTAATTTACTTTAATTACCCTCTGTCATTTCATATTGAAAGTATGTCCTTGTGTTACATCTCCTACTATTAAAGGTTATGTTATGAACTATGCTTGTCCACTGGGTGTAGAACCAGATCAGACTGGTGGTGGGTATCTAGTAAATGTTTGTTGAACATTTGAACACATGCATTCATCCATCCATGTGTGGATGGATAAACCAATGGTGGCATTTAAAAGACAACAAAGTACACATTCATAAGTATTGTCATGCACAAACTACATTGGTCCTTGCATTTAAATAGGTGTTTCAGGGAAGAAATCATATTGAAGCAATTATAATATTTTACCATTTCCCACTTGTATTATTATAATTGGTACTACTACTATTACTAATAGAACTGAAAGACACCAGGTACCAGATATTATTAGTTTATAGTAAAGGCAGAAAATGCCCATGACTGCATCCATATTTGAAATGTTTACACAGAAACAAAGTTCTAAGATTATGGAATTATATTTATTTACAATGTTGAAATTCTCTCATTTGCCAGAAGTGCTGAGGTTTGACCTCTGGAATATCATTTTGTTAATGGCAACTGTTATCAGCAATTGCTAAATGTATAATACTCAGAAGCATTGGAGGATAAAATTGCAAACTCAACGTCTAAACACACAGAAAAATTATTATCTCATTACTGGTCAGGTCTGTTTTGTGCACACTATTGTTAATTATTTTTATTTTTCCCTGGGACAGCAAATAAAATTCTGCTAAGAGTAACTATAATTTGGTAACACTCCTGTGTTTTCCTTGTAGTTTTTTTTTTTCTTTCTTTTTTAATCTGTTGAACTGTCAGGCAATTGCCATAATGAACAAGATAGCAATACCAGACCACCTGACCTGCCTCCTGAGAAGTCTGTATGCAGGTCAAAAATCAACAGTTAGAACTGGACATGAAACAACAGACTGGTTCCAAATTGGGAAAGGAGTATGTCAAGGCTGTACATTGTCACTCTGCTCATTTAACTTATATGCAGAGTACATCATGAGAAATGCTGGACTGAATGAAGCACAAGCTGGAATCAAGATTGTCAGGAGAAACAGCAACAACCTCAGGTATGCAGATGACACCACCCTTATGGCAGAAAGTGAAGAAGAACTAAAGAGCCTCTTGATGAAAGTGAAAGAAAAGAGTGAAAAACTTGGCTTAAAATTCAATATTCAGAAAACTAAGGTCATGGCATCTGGTCCCATCACTCCATGGCAGATAGATGGGGAAACAGTGGAAATAGTGGCAGACTTTATTTTGGGGAGCTCCAAAATCACTGCAGATGGTGACTGCAGCCATGAAATTAAAAGACGCTTGCTCCTTGGAAGAAAAGTTATGAACAACCTAAATAGCATATATATATATATATATATATATATATATATATATATAAAAAAAACAGAAAATAAACATTTTATTTCTTTGAAA